>CM046788.1:38575583-38603083 GCA_025617405.1 Perca schrenkii
ACCACTTCCATACGTGGTCCTGAATCAGACCCAGGTGAACAACCGAGGCGGATTTGATGCGACTTTTACGTCAATCTACACCGACATTTGTCACAATTCTGCTCCAGCGGGAGTAAGTCCTAGACACAGACAGTCACATTAAAAACTGGACTAGGCTACAACATGGAGAACAGTGATGGAGCAAGTCAATGGAGGGAGACCTAGTTAGTGTATGCTCATTAATGTTACGGCTGCCATTACACAAACATTTTGAAATAAAAGCATAAAAATGCTGACTTCCTCCATAACCTCCCTAACTGTAGTGCAACAGCGTGCTGCGTCTGATGTCATCGTTAGTGGTCTTTTGTGCATGCGGGTCAGTTCGAAACCGCAAACAGTTCACACTGGAATCTGATATAGGCCACGTTTTGAAAGGTCATGTGAACAGCCAAACAAAAAAATCAGATCTGAGCAAAAAAAATAGACTCCCTCAGAGCATCTCAGCAATGTGCGAGTCGAGCTTTTCCTTCTTTTTGCTCCATGTCTACTTAGAAAGCAATGTGTTTCAGTCCGTCACTGCTTTTATTCAGAGTTTTATCAGCAGTTCAGTAAGTTTTAATGCCCATTTCCGGACAGATGGAGATAGTGGAGAGTATAGAGAGATAGTCATAATGCTAATAAATATTAAGTAAAATAATATTTAGCAATTTCTCAAATCTATATTACAAAGTGCTTCACAAAACAATAAAAGAGACCAGTCCTAAAATCAAAAACCAAACAAATAAAAACTATTTGGTGTATAAAAACCTGTACAATGTGGTTAAGAATAGGAACAACAACAAAGGAGGTTCAAGCTCAAACAAAATCAGGAAAGGCTCTCCGATAAAAGTTTGTTTTTAGGGGCGCCCGGAGAGCTCAGTTGGTAGAGCGTGCGCCCATATATAGAGGTTAACTCCTCGACGCAGCGGGCCCGGGTTTGACTCCGACCTGCGGCCCTTTGCTGCATGTCATTCCCCCCCCTCTCTCTCTCTCTCTCTCTCTCTCTCTCTTTTCATGTCTTCTGCTGTCCTGTCAAAATAAAGGTTGAAAACGCCCAAAAAATAATCTGAAAAAAAAGTTTGTTTTAAGAAGGGACTCAAAGGAGACCTATGACCCAGCTGACATTCTCGAGATATATGTTTATTTTCATCGACCATGCTCAGTATTTTTTAACTTTTAAAAATGTAATTTTACATCATCTTAGACAGTTATTATTATCATCATATCTGTGTCTGAAACATTGGATCAGCTGGAGCAAATAATAAACAAATAACACTCCAAAAGCTTAAAGACAAAACTGACCAACCCCAATCATTAGAGAAAAGTATTTTAGTTATACTCATTATTTGTACCCAAAACGACATAGGTGCTGTGCCTAAGCCTTCTAACGGTAGGGAAAACCCTGCATACACCTGACTGTGTGCCAAACCGTTCCACATTTTATAGTGGACTACATAGTGAATGAAATGAGCCGCGGAGAATTCGAACACCACTACAGAATGGCGAACACACTATACAGCGCACCATTTCCGTGATAGGGAACGCTTTGGAACGCAGCCACTGACTCGCTCGCCTTCCTGCTTCCTGTCTCGTTGCAGCTGGTCCCGCCCTTCCAGCCCCAGGTCAGCTCCGAGACGGACACGCGCTACTTCGACGAGGAGTTCACAGCACAGACCATCACCATCACTCCGCCAGAAAAATGTAAGCACACCTTTCTACGTCATGCACTCACCGACACCTGGCCGACAGGTCAGGGTCCAGAATTAACTTTTTTTGTCCATCAGCCAAATGGTAAGTGAATATTCACATTTTACTAGCCACTCAATAGATTACACCAGGAGTCTTTAACATTTTTTTAAGCCAAGAACCCCTTAACTGAAAGAAAGACGGAGCAGGGACCCCGTACTACAACGCAAAAATGTTATTAAATTATATAAAATGAAGTAGCATATTAAACTGGGCCTACAATGACGTGAAGGGTGACCTAAAGCCTTTATACATTTATACATGTTTATACATTTTTTTTTAGCATAGAATACTAAGCTATTAACATGATAATTTCTTTTATAGATCATGTTTGAATGTAAATCATACAGTACAGGCCAAAAGTTTGGACACACCTTCTCATTCAATGCGTTTCCTTTTTATTTTCATGACTATTTACATTGTAGATTCTCATTGAAGGCATCAAAACTATGAATGAACACATATGGAATTATGTACTTAAAGGAACACGCCGACTTATTGGGAATTCAGCTTATTCACCGTAACCCCCAGAGTTAGACAAGTCCATACATACCCTTCTCATCTCAGTGCGTGCTGTAATGCTGTCTGACGGCTCCAGCAGCATCAGGCCAGCACAGAACCTGCAGGTGAATGGTTCCAGTAATCCTACTGCTCCGAATAAGTGACAAAATAACACCAACATGTTCCTATTTACATGTTGTGATTTATAGAGTCACAGCGTGTACAAAAAACAACGTAACATGAGACACAGCCGTCTTTCTAACAGTAAACAAACCGGGAACTATATTCTCAGGCGGAAGAATATAGTACTTGGGCGGAGTGATATGCTCGCAGCAAGCCTGTCTGAGAATATAGTTCCCGGTTTGTTTACTGTTAGAAGACGGCTGTGTCTCATGTTACGTTGTTTTTTGTACACGCTGTGACTCTATAAATCACAACATGTAAATAGGAACATGTTGGGGTTATTTTGTCACAATTTGGAGCAGCAAGCTAGTTGGAACCAGTTACCTGCAGGATCTGTGCTAGGCTAAGCTAATGCTGGAGCCGTCAGACAGCGTTACAGCACGCACGGAGATGAGAAGGGTATGTATGGACTTGTCTAACTCTGGGGGTTACGGTGAATAAGCTAAATTCCCAATAAGTCGGCGTGTTCCTTTAACAAAAAAAGTGTGAAATAACTGAAAACATGTCTTATATTTTAGATTCTTCAAAGTAGCCACCCTTTGCTTTTTTTATTAATTAGGGAAATAATTCCACTAATGAACCCTGACAAAGCACACCTGTGAAGGTAAAACCATTTCAGGTGACTACCTCATGAAGCTCATTGAGAGAACACCAAGGGTTTGCAGAGTTATCAAAAAAAAGCAAAGGGTGGCTACTTTGAAGAATCTAAAATATAAGACATGTTTTCAGTTATTTCACACTTTTTTTGTTAAGTACATAATTCCATATGTGTTCATTCATAGTTTTGATGCCTTCAGTGAGAATCTACAATGTAAATAGTCATGAAAATAAAGAAACACATTGAATGAGAAGGTGTGTCCAAACTTTTGGCCTGTACTGTATATAAAAGCATCCAAAGAGCACCATGTCATGGGACCTTTTAAAGCCGTGCCCTGCAGTAATATGAGGACCCCTCTAGGGGTCCCAGACCACCTGTTTAAGATTCTACATTGTTTTTTGGCTGGTTAGTGAAGCAGATCTACCAGCCACTTGCGTGTTTCACCAGAATTTGGCTGGTAGATGTTGCTCATTTTGGACCCTGCTGACACATCAGATACATCAGGCTGCTGCTGATGAACACCACATCTCTGTTAGTTCACTGCTAATGGGAGTAGAGCCGTAAAGATTAATCAAGTAGTTAGTCAACTAACTAAATTAATCGCCAACTATTTTGATAATCGATGAATTGGTTTGTGTTATTTTTTTGTGGGGGGAAAAAGTAAAATCTCTCTGATTCCAGCTTGTTAAATGTGAATATTGTTCTAGTGTCTTCTCTCGTCAGGGACAGTAAACTGAATATCTTTAGAGTTGTGGACAAAACAAGGAGACATTTGAGGACGTTGTGTTGGGCTTTTTGGGAAACACCGATTGACATCTTTTTATCATTTTTCTGACATTTTAGGGACCAAACAACTAATCCTTTAATCCAGAAAATAATCGACAGTGGAAATAAGTATTAGTTGTAGCCAGTGTCCGAATTATGTGGGAGCCACAGAGAGCCGAGCTCCCATAGAGTGAGGACTGGCTCCCATGAAAGCAACAAAGTCATATATCTGAGGGGGTCTCTCATATCTGAAGGTGTCTGCCATATGTGGCATTGTAATTTAATCTTAATCAACGCTCATTATCCATCCCTGTGCGATCTCTTACCATTAAAGATGTTAAATTAAAATATAGGCTACTACAGACGTAGACCTGAGCCTACCCTACGCTCATGAACGCAGCATGACTGCACTTCACTTGCAGCCCTTAAATGTGATGGAGGCTGAGTATTTAACTTCTGTTGCAAATCTGCCTCCTGGTGGCCTAAAGGGGAACTTGGTGTCCGTGGAAACCGCCTGAATCCTATAGTCCTCAAGCTGTGTGTGCACCACTTCAAAAATATTTCATTACTTCCTTTAGTTTACTGGTTTTATATCAAAAACGTTCAGACTTTCAGAAACCAAAGCAGCCTTTATTGCCATACCAAGGTGCTATTTATTGAATATATCTGAATATATGAATGGGACACACACAGTGTTTAGTTGTTATGTTGTTATTGTATGACTTACAATTTTTGTATGCTGTATATACTGTACATAACTATTTGTTTATGTTTCCTGTAATAATATAATATTGTGAAGTAGGGCCAGAGTTTTATAAGCATTATGCTTCTCCCTGCTCCTTCTCAAACTCATCCTTTTAGTTGTTTTTATCAGATTTTTCTTCTTTTAAAGTACCGTATTGACCTGAATATACCGGAATATTAAAAATTAAAACTAAAACGTACTTCTCATGACCAGAGCCGTCAATTATGAAATTCAAATGAGTTTTGAAAAAGAAGGGGTCGTTTTTATAATCCAGGTCGTATTATATTCGGGTCAATACTGTATGTTGATTGTTTTGAGATAAATAAAAAAGCTTCTTTTTTTTAAAGCCTCCTGTTCTCCCTGGATCAAATTTAACCCCTTTTATTAAAGTTTCCATATCAGAAATTTGGGCTTTGCATCAACCAAATTGCCCCAAAATAA
This sequence comes from Perca schrenkii, assembly GCA_025617405.1. Lineage (NCBI taxonomy): Eukaryota > Metazoa > Chordata > Actinopteri > Perciformes > Percidae > Perca > Perca schrenkii. The sequence goes on from CM046788.1 coordinate 38,580,581, forward strand.
CATGGCTGGTTTCATTCAACGCTATCCACAAGTAAAATGAATGACTACTCTCATTGAATTTGGGGTCTTTTTTTATTCAGTTTTATAGGATTTTATAGAACAGAATCCTGACTAAACTGTGATGCTCTCAACATCCTCTGATCTTAACTAGTCCAAATAAATCATCATTTCTGCTTTTTATCAACTCAAAAATTAGATATAATTTCATATAAATGAGGTTTATTGACCATGAATTCCAAGAATAAGTGTAAAACTCATGTGAACAAGTTGGTATTAGTGGTTTATATAATGGTGGTAGTGGGGGGGGAATAAGGACAAATACAGTACAGGCCAAAAGTTTGGACACACCTTCTCATTCAATGTGTTTTCTTTATTTTCATGACTATTTACATTGTAGATTCTCACTGAAGGCATCAAAACTATGAATGAACACATATGGAATTATGTACTTAACAAAAAAGTGTGAAATGAAAGTGAAAGTGATATGCTCGCAGCAAGCCTGTCTGAGAATATAGTTCCCGGTTTGTTTACTGTTAGAAGACGGCTGTGTCTCATGTTACGTTGTTTTTTGTACACGCTGTGACTCTACAAATCACAACATGTAAATAGGAACATGTTGGAGTTATTTTGTCACAATTTGGAGCAGCAAGCTAGTTGGAACCAGTTACCTGCAGGATCTGTGCTAGGCTAAGCTAATGCTGGAGCCGTCAGACAGCGTTACAGCACGCACGGAGATGAGAAGGGTATGTATGGACTTGTCTAACTCTGGGGGTTACGGTGAATAAGCTAAATTCCCAATAAGTCGGCGTGTTCCTTTAACAAAAAAAGTGTGAAATAACTGAAAACATGTCTTATATTTTAGATTCCTCAAAGTAGCCACCCTTTGCTTTTTTTGATAACTCTGCAAACCCTTGGTGTTCTCTCAATGAGCTTCATGAGGTAGTCACCTGAAATGGTTTTACCTTCACAGGTGTGCTTTGTCAGGGTTCATTAGTGGAATTATTTCCCTTATTAATAAAAAAGCAAAGGGTGGCTACTTTGAAGAATCTAAAATATAAGACATGTTTTCAGTTATTTCACACTTTTTTTGTTAAGTACATGATTCCATATGTGTTCATTCATAGTTTTGATGCCTTCAGTGAGAATCTACAATGTAAATAGTCATGAAAATAAAAAGGAAACGCACTGAATGACAAACTTTTGGCCTGTACTGTTTGTGGGAAATAATCCACAAAAGATAAGTGTATACATTTTGACCCGAGAGGACAACAAGTTCAAGGGTTAAACCTCCGCGTCTCTGTCTCTCTACAGATGACGAGGACGGGATGGACGCGGCCGACAACGAGCGGAGGCCTCATTTCCCACAGTTCTCCTACTCAGCCAGCGGGCGGGAGTGAGCGGCCCAGCCCCCCCGGCCAAGTATCGTCCCCCCATTCGTGGCCATTTTGAGGAAAACACGTAGCCATTTTAGGAAGAAGAAGAAGAAGAAAAGAAAAATACCAGTCTCCCCTCTTTTTCTCCTTCTCTGCCTCCTCACAGACGGAGGGGGTGGGGGGAAAAAAGTCTTTTTAGGGACTTTAAAAAGAGGTTTTTTTGCACAGTGGGATAGACTCCAGCCGGTCTCCCCCCACAAAAAAAAAAAAAAAAAAAAAGAAGAAGAAGAAGAAGTCTCGTACATTTTCAGCGCTATTTACTGCAGAAGGCAATGTTTTTGTTATTTATTTTTTCTCTCCGTCAGTATTAAGTTGTCGACCCGGGTTTGCGTTCGTTTGTTTGTTTTTGCCCTTGTTTCTTTTTTTTTCTTTGTCTTCTTTTGACTTTTTTGCACTTGGTTTGGAAGAGCCGTTTTAGGGAACAAAAAACCAAAAATGTTGCCTTACGTGTGCAGATGTTTCGTGACCTACCGACAGGGTGGTTTTTTTGTTGTTGTTTTTCGGGAGGAGGGGTGAGGGGGGGGTAGGGTGGGTTTTCGGGGGGGTTGTGAAGGGTCATTCTTAGTTGAGAATAAGTGCATGGCTCGTGGTTCACGGAAAAAATTAAAAAAAAATGAAAATTAAAAAAAAATAATGTTTCTTTCTCATACATTTGCCATGGCAACGCACATTCCCCCAATCCCATGGCGATGGAAACCGCTGTCTACCGGTTCAACACACACCCAACAAGAAGGACGAGAACGGACGAGTCTGTATGATTCCTTTTCATCGTTGCAGTGTTACTACTTTTTACTTTTCTCCACCCATTGTGTTCTCTTTTTCTTTTCTCTCTCTCGCTCTCTCGCTCTCTCTCTCTCTCTTGCGTTTCTACTTCTTAAGTTTGTTCTTTTTCTTTTGAAAACAGGAAGAAATAAGAAAGAAAAAAAAAACACTAAACTGCCAGAAACTGCACAGTTCACTCAGGCGCCACAGAGCACAACCGCGTTCAAACTCAGCTAACCGCTCCAGCTTTCCACAGCCGGCAGGGGAACGAGGCCTTTTCTCTGCTTTCTCACCGCTTCTCCTCCTCCTCCTCCGTTTCTTCACCTCTGCTTTATGTTTCCTCATCTTAGCTGTAGGACTAGTGGAATGGGTGTTTACACAGGGAAATGTGGCTTAATGTATGTATGTATGTACTGTATGTATGTATGTGGGACATGGGGGTCAACTGTATGCTGTCATAGCACACACACACACACACACACACACACACACACACACACACACACACATGCAGTATATATATATTTAGACTCAGAAACAGGAAACAGCTGTGAGATCAGACTGAAGTCGGCAGTTCACTCCACACTAAAAATCAAACTTGGCGTTTTTGCAGAATATATCCGAACACTCGCTGCATCTACAGGTGTGTGTGTTCAACAGCTCCTGTCAGGTGAAGCTGGACTCTCTGCTGCGAGTCAAAGCCAGTCCACTCAGAGAGGAAGTTCAGTTGTCCGTCTGCAAATTTGTATATCCTCAGTGACTCCTTGAACTAAAGGGACACGCTACAAGCCCGGTGAAATATGAACCTAACCTGAAAGGCAGTCGAGTCCTGCCATGGGCATTTACTGTTGAAGTTTCAGTGTGCCTGAAGACGTGAATGAAAAAGAGAGTTAATCCATTGTACCGTGGCACGTTTGCAGCTGTCCTTCCTCCAACTAAAAAACTATTTTTCGTCCGTCGAACAGACCGATATTTCAGGACACAAAGGAGTTTTCCTTTTAGCTTTTAGCTGCTACTCGGTGAGACGGTCTGGGTCCTACGCTCTTGATACAAACCAACAACGTAAGAGATCGGTGAGGGTTATCTTCACAGTTCAAATCGGAAATGAATGTATGGAGGGCGTTTTCAAATGCAGTTTGAACGGCTAAAATCTGTTAAGTTTACGTGATATTTCTGGACACACAGAGAGTTTGTTTGGGCGTTTTTCTTTTTAGCTTTCAGCTGCTACTTGGTGAGACAGTCTTGGTCCCACGTTCTCGATACGAACTAAGAATCTAAAGAGATCGGTTGAGGGTTGTCTTCTGCATTTCAAATCGAAAACGAATGAAGGGAGATGGGCGTTTTCAAATGCAGTTTGCACGGTTAAAGTCTGTTCGGCCACTGGGGGAGATATCAACGTCCAAAGTCAAAGAAAGTTGCCCGCAGATTTGAGGGCGTAGGTTTGAAGGAGTTTTAAAGGTGCACTATGAGTTCCTGCGTGGTTTCATTTTGGTCTCAAATCGTAGTCATCTCTCCTTGATCCGCTAGGTGCCTGGCCCCTGAACACACCGTGAAAAAGCCCGGTCTCGGGAGACAACCCAGGGGTCGTAAACGTCAAACAAACGCTAGGGGCACAGGCTGTGCACCAAAACACAACAAACCACTCCAGCCAATCACAGACAAGATGGTTGAGGGAGGGTAGTGGGTTTTAGTGACAGTTACAGAAACATGGGGGGGGAGGGGCGAGTTTGCGTTGTTTTGTTTGGTATTTACTTTGAACGTCAACAGAAGCGACGTCACGCAGGAACTCGTAGTGCACCTTTAACATAACCTGACCCAGAGAAACATACACGCTGAGAACGTTAAAACCCCCTTTGGAAAGCTTCCGTTTATGGGACATATTAAGAGGATATTTGGCTGAGGGAAAAAAGGACCCCTGGGAACACAGACACGCTCCCGTCTAAATGTTATCACGCTAACTTGATAACGTGTTAAAGGAGTAGTGTAACTTTTTGAGAAATCGTTTTGATTCGCTTTCTTGTCCGTGTGATAGCGAGATCGATGCCTCTCTCACGTCCGCGTGTAAAGCAGAGTGTTTGTTAATCTCAAAAGTGGAGTTTAAGAATGGCAACACACACAAACACACACACACAGAGCGCAAGGTGAGTAGGGCTGCTCCCTCTTAGTGGATTAGTCGACTAATCGCTCGTTTTGGTCTTATGGTGCTTTTCCATTACATGGTACCTACTCGCCTCGTCTCGACTCGCCTTTTATGGTTTTCCATTACGAAAAAAAGTACCTGGTACCTGCTAACAGGTACTTTTTTTTAGTACCTGCTGAGTCGAGGTTCCAAGCTGAGGCGAGCCGAGAAGGTGACGTGAAACCCTGCAGGCTGCTGATTGGTCGGAAAGAAGCGTCACTGATCACCGCATTGCCAGCGACAGACGGCATTTTTAAATAGTTTAGCCAGCGGTGGTTTTTTGCTGCCGGAGGCTCCACGCAGAGCTTTCTCCGTAGCATACAAGTGGCCTGATGGTTATACTGGTGCGCTGGTGTGTGTAATGTGTGATGTGTGTGTGTCGAGTCTCCGTATGTGTGCGTGTGGGGAGCTGGTGAGCGAGGGAGAAGTGAGAGAGTGACGGCGATTATCTCCGCAGCGAGTAGCGACTCTAGAGTCATATATATGTGAGAGAAACAAAGCGAGTAGCGACTCTAGAGTCATATATATGTGAGAGAAACAAAGCGAGTAGCGACTCTAGAGTCATATATATGTGAGAGAAACAAAGCGAGTAGCGACTCTAGAGTCATATATATGTGAGAGAAACAAAGCGAGTAGCGACTCTAGAGTCATATATATGTGAGAGAAACAAAGCGAGTAGCGACTCTAGAGTCATATATATGTGAGAGAAACAAAACGAGTAGCGACTCTAGAGTCATATATATGTGAGAGAAACAAAAGCGAGTAGCGACTCTAGAGTCATATATATGTGAGAGAAACAAAGCGAGTAGCGACTCTAGAGTCATATATATGTGAGAGAAACAAAGCGAGTAGCGACTCTAGAGTCATATATATGTGATCACGGTGGGAAATCTGGAGCAGTAAACGTTAACTATCTCTTTGATATCATGTTGTTCACGGAGACAGAGAACCAGGAAATGCGTCGGGGATATGTCAGCTACTAAGCCACGCCCACGGCAGTCGCTATGACGACCAGCCACGCTGAGGCGATACTAAAATCTGCAATGGAAAACGGACGCACAGCGAGTCGAGGCGAGTCGAGCAGGTACTGGTAATGGAAAAACGCCATTAGTCAACTTAGATCTCTTTAGTCCATTAGTCATGTTTGATGCTTTTTTTTCATGCTGAATGACTTATTTTCCAAGAAACATACGAGCACATCTCTGGTAAACACAAGAATTAAAGTGGTGCTTTTAGCACGACTCTTTGTGGAGAAACTCAGATTTACAGATCTGTCGATTAAATCAACTAATCGATTAGTCGATACGATTGAACGACTGTTAGTCGACTGAGAAGTTCTTCAATGGAGCACAGCCCTAAAGGTGAGGGACAACGCGCGCCGCACGTCAGGCAATTATCCTGAAAATGTCCTTCTGTTAATCCACTACACTAAACTCGACAAAGATAGACCAGATAGATGTTGGTTTGTTCCTGGTCTCAGAGATCCGATCCAGGACCACCGGCGCAAATTTGCGTTTCCTAGGATGGCGAAGGCATGTCCCGCTTTACTCTTGATTGGCTTACCCTGGTATCCTAACCCTAACCTATATCACGCCTCGTGCCCAAACCTAACCAATCCAACTAACCAAGGCAACAAGTGTTAGCCAATCACAGGCAGAGTAGGGCTGGACCTGCATTCGCCGTCGGAGGAAAACGCAAATTTGCGGACCCGAGTGGGGCCAGATCCAGAGTACGTTTAGTCTGATTGGCTCAGTTAGGGTCCCGTTGCAGATGAAAATAACTGAATACCTACATGTACAACTACAACCAATGTTAGTCTACAAAAATGTCCACATAGTATACGGCTATGTTCACACTTGGCGTCTTTTTTTGAAACTGCTAGCGTCTGTTTTACGTTACAATCCTGTGGAGTAAACCGTGTTTTCAAAAAGGTCCTGAGTGCTTTTTTAAACGCCAGCGGCGACTTCTTTTTTTTTGCAGCGCGGAGCGTCTATTTGAAGGTGAAAAAAATTCTGCTTTTCTGAAGAAAAAAAAACACCCTACGTCAAGCGCTTTTTTTTTTGACAGCCGACCAATGACAAGCGGAGTAGCCAGACCTGTCGTTTCCATAACGAGAAAACATGGAGTCGGAGCACAGCGAGTTATACGGTATGACCGGGTGCTCACTGTTCAGGGAACTCACTTTGTTTTATCTTACGTTAGCATTGCTCTCTCTCTCTTATCTTTCTCTAGCTCGCTCCACCACTTTGTTTATCTAACGTTAGTACCGCTCTCTCTCTCTGATCTTTCTCTAGCTCGCTCCACCACTTTGTTTATCTAACGTTAGTACCGCTCTCTCTCTCTGATCTTTCTCTAGCTCGCTCCACCACTTTGTTTATCTAACGTTAGTACCGCTCTCTCTCTCTGATCTTTCTCTAGCTCGCTCCACCACTTTGTTTATCTTACGTTAGTACCGCTCTCTCTCTCTGTTCTTTCTCTAGCTCGCTCCAACACTTTGTTTATCTAACGTTAGCATCTCTCTCTCTGTTCTTTCTCTAGCTCGCTCCACCGCTTTGTTTATCGAACGTTAGCACCGCTCCACATAGCGCTCTAGCTAGGATACTGTAGCAGTAGCTGTTGTTATAGCAACAAAACAAGCTCTTGGGCCAGCTTTTTGAAATAAAAACGCTGCCAGCTTTTTTTCACTACAAAAGCGCCCTAGTCAACTTTTTCTTGTCAAAAAAAGACGCCAAGTGGGAACATAGCCTTAGTCTCGCATTGCCAGACCTTCCTCCACAGCGCTGCGGAGGAGGGTCTGGCCAGTCCACACATCCTTCCTGAATGGGAGAACAACGCGCTCTTGTTTATCGGCATTTCTTTAAACCAATCACAATCGTCTTGGGGGCGGGGCTAAGTGCCGGTCAGAGCCGCTGCAAAACGGCCTCGGGAAGGAACTGGTTTTGGTGGAACGTGTGTACGTTCAAAAGTAGTTTTTAGTCGTGCAACAGAAAACTCCGATTGGACAGATCGTATTAACGCAGCGAGTCCTGCCCTCTAGTGGTCAGAGAGAGAACTTCTCTCTCGGATTCACATTTATCTGACTCGTAAGGTACTAAATCCCAAAAACAAAACAAAAAGATTTAAACATTGCGACGCTATGACCTCTCCGCGTCGATGGGGAACTAAATGCGAAGCCTCTTTTTGGGGTGCGTATCGACCTATTTCACCGCCTATAAAAACCACGTCAGGTTGAATGTTTTCTGGAGAATAACTGCCGACTTCATCTGCTCTGCTGTTCTCAACTCACTCTTCAGGGTTCCTGCACACATCTGGAAAGGATTTGGGGAGGATTTCCAGGTCCTAATTGCAAAAGGGGTTTTGGGGAAAAAAATAATTGTTTTTGTGATGAAGTGTGTCATCCCCATTCTCTCTAATACTCCCATGTACAAGAGAGGAGAGAAATATGACTGTGAAACATATCTGACAGCGAGTGAAAACGCTGAGTTTTGTGACATTTTTAGTGTTTTTTTTTTTGAGGGGGGGCTTGGATCTTTACCGTGACTGTGAAGGAACCCTGACAAGCACACACACACATTCATATTCACATTCACATTCATATTCACACGCAGATACACAAAAGACTGTTTTTTTTTAGACGATAGATCAGAGTGAAGAAGATTTAATTTATCACACGGACACTTACGGAAACGAGGCTTCCAGATGCAGGGGTCCTCTCCTGTCCTGTCAGTATTATGAGATATTACATTTATTTACACACACACACACACACACACACACGTTTTAATCCTGAACAGAGGGTATCAATATCAATAAATCACTAATCATGTCACAGATCACGAGAAAACTGAGCCGTGAGACACTCATGTATGAAGACTGTGAGGACTGCCAGAAGAAAAAGTTGAGTCGCCCCAAAACTTGTTGATGTAAATATGCAATGCCTTTTTTCTTTTTCTTTTGGGGTTGGGGTTGGGGGGGGTCTTTCGTGGCATCCTGACAGACAACACAAACCTTTTTTTTCTTTTTCTGTGTGACTGTACTTTCGAGCTTGCTGATATGAATAGTGACCGAGGGGAAAAAAAAGAAATACAACCACAACAAACGATTCAAAAACTGCATTTAAGAAAAAGAAACATTTTCAAAAAGGAGGACAAAAAAAATAAATAAAAGACAGCGTCAAAAGACTGGACCCTTCCGTTGAGTTTCTCGGGGTCGATACACCGACTCGGCTTTCTATCGTCCACGGAGGATGTTTCCATGGAGACAACACCCCCCCCCCTCTCTCTCTTTCTTTCTCCCCTCCTGCCTTCCTTCGGGGTCGCCATGGTCCCCGAAAACGATCCTCCACTCCTGACTTTCTGTGAGAGGACACGACTGTACCTGTGGGAGTCTGCACTGTCATTACTGGTTTCTCTTCACCCTCTTTTAAAATGGAAAGAAAAAAAATATATATATATACAAAAAGTGGGACCATGGAGGACTTTTTATTTCTCTTTTTTCTTTTTGCAGTGCTGGTTTCATCAGGTTGTTCCACCAATCCCATCATCCCTTGCTCCTTTTCTTTTCTTTTTTTGTACCATAGTATTTGTTTTATTTATCTTTGTCATCCTAGGCAGTGTTACCTTGTATGTCGTTAAAAAAAAAAAAGGCACCTCTTAAAGTCGCTGAAGGATGAAGATGATGATGATGATAATGATGATGATGGATGCATTAACTGAAGTCTCGTTTTTTTTTTTTCTTTTCTTTTTTTTTGGGGATTGTTTGCTTGTTTGTTTTCTTACCAAAACATTTAGGGCAAGAACCCAGTAGTGGACTTGCGTTGCCGTGGTAGTATTTATTTTGAATTAAATTAAAAGAAATACATTTCAGGGTTTCTGCTGTTGTGACTCTTTACTGCAAATGTTTAAAAAAAAAAAAATGACCTCATGGTTTATTTAAAAAAAAAAAAAAAAATGACCCTATAGGCAAAATAATTTTTTTCGTGCAGTCGTCGGTGAGGTTTTGGGTTATTTGGCTTCCACAACATGTAATTTATAAAAGTAATTGTGTGCACATCCAGGTGCAGGACAAATGAAAAGTACTTAAAGTGAAAAAAATATATAATGTCCACAACACTGCTTTAAACTCCCATATTTAATATAAATGGAACGGAAACATTTATATTAAATATGGGAGTTTAAAGCAGTGTTGTGGACATATTTTATTTTCACTTCCATAACATGTCTCATTTCAGACTAGTGGAAAGCAACCTTACTACTACACTTTGTCAATTTGTCAAAGTAGATTTCTCCTAAATTCACCAAAAGTTAACGTTAGATAATGCCTCATTTGCATATTTAAAAGGTGCTCTAAGCGATGTTGGGTGATGTCACTTCTTGTTGACGTTCAAAGTATTTTTAAACCAAACGGAGGCTAAGCTCGTCCCTCCTCCTCCTCCTCCTCCTCCTCCTCCTCTCTCCCCTCCCTTTTGCGCACTAACCCCCCCAACCCCAAATCCTTCTTGTCGGTTATTGGCTGGAACGCTGTTTGTTATGTTTGGTAGTGCAGGTTGGCCCAGTATGTTTTTGTTAGAGTTTGTGGAGCCTGGGCTGTCTACAGAGACCACGTTTCTTTACAGTGTGTTCAGGGGACAGGCAGCTAGCAGATAGTGAGGAGATGTTTTTTTACAGTGTGTTCAGGGGACAGGCAGCTAGCAGATAGTGAGGAGATGTTTTTTTACAGTGTGTTCAGGGGACAGGCAGCCAGCAGATAGTGAGGAGATGTTTTTTTACAGTGTGTTCAGGAGACAGGCAGCTAGCAGATAGTGAGGAGATGTTTTTTACAGTGTGTTCAGGGGACAGACAGCTAGCAGATAGTGAGGAGATGTTTTTTACAGTGTGTTCAGGGGACAGGCAGCTAGCAGATAGTGAGGAGATGTTTTTTACAGTGTGTTCAGGGGACAGGCAGCTAGCGGATAGTGAGGAGATGTTTGCTGTATGTGACAAAAAAAAGGTTGTAGCCTCAAAAACGTGTGACATTGCTTAGAGCACCTTTAATAATCACATTTCAGAAAACTTAACACAACAAAATAATTGTCTTAGTGGCAGTAATCAACTGAAACTAATGACAACAGAACAGAACCACTAGAAAGTGCTATTGGACATTTTCTGCGATACAACTGAAGATACAGTCCAGGACCTGAACACAAAGAGAGGACCGTGTGACGCAGGTTTCCTCTTCACCTCCACCATCGTGTTTTCAGTCTCAGACACCCTGAACCGTGCTCCGTGGGTTCGGTGTGGCGCTCCCGATCCCGATCACCAGCTCGCTCTCATGGAGATCGAACCTGTGGCCTCTCAGAAACAGGACGAGGCCGGCAGCGGTGGCGTTCACTCCTGTATGGACGGAGGCCAGTCCACGTCGACAGACTGAGAGGAAACACACACACACACACACACACACACACCCAGCGTTCAACACAGAGCACATTCAAAGTACAGTATAGTAAGTGATGTTAATCTAATATCTAAACTTTCTGTCAAATTCAGCAAATATATCCGCATAGTCATGTGGCCCGTAGCTCTAGCTCTCTATTTTCTGTGTGTGCTGAAAAAAAAATCTGATGTTAATACCATAGGCTGGCTGTGTAAATGGAAAACAAAAGGAACACACAATTCCAGCAAATCGGCAACAAGTTGGAGGTATGGGAGAGGCAGCATGTGAATGTGCAATGTAACCATTCGCAACTTTTGTGCACCGTCAATTTCCGTCCACTAAAAGTTCCGTTGTTGCCGCTGAAAGGCTCTGATTATTATTCTAAGTGTTTGACAACATTATGGAAAGGATCCCTACAGAGATGGACCTTTTTGTTAAAGAGTAAGATCCTTTTTGTTTAACATGAGATAGCCCCGAAATCACCATCACCAAACTCCACCAGACTCCATGTAAATAATCAGGACTTTTAGCGTGTATAGAGCCAGCATATCTCCACCAGACTCCATGTAAATAATCAGGACTTTTAGCGTGTATAGAGCCAGCATATCTCCACCAGACTCCATGTAAATAATCACTACTTTTAGCGTGTATAGAGCCAGCATATCTCCACCAGACTCCATGTAAATAATCAGGACTTTTAGCGTGTATAGAGCCAGTATATCTCCACCAGACTCCATGTAAATAATCAGGACTTTTAGCGTGTATAGAGCCAGCATATCTCCACCAGACTCCATGTAAATAATCACTACTTTTAGCGTGTATAGAGCCAGCATATCTCCACCAGACTCCATGTAAATAATCAGGACTTTTAGCGTGTATAGAGCCAGCATATCTCCACCAGACTCCATGTAAATAATCACTACTTTTAGCGTGTATAGAGCCAGCATATCTCCACCAGACTCCATGTAAATAATCAGGACTTTTAGCGTGTATAGAGCCAGCATATCTCCACCAGACTCCATGTAAATAATCACTACTTTTAGCGTGTCTACCAGCCCTATGTTCCCACAGCCCAATTGTCCCAGAGCCCTACGTTCCCAAATTTCTACGATTTTTCTTAAAATTAGGCCCTGTGTAAGGGTTAGGGTTAGTGTTCGAAATGTGGGAACATATAGGGCCTAATTTTGAAGAAAAAAAACATAGGCCTGCTGCAGTATGTCTTTTCAGTCTTTTCCAGTATGTATCATCTAAATAGTAGAGATTTTAAAATGTCTGAATGGATGATAATCTCAGATTTTATCGTTTTTTGGTCTCACCTCCACGTCGAGCTCCAGGATGTCTGTGTCCGTCTTCAGCAGCACGCACAGGTTGGGCTTGGTGCGACCAAAGTCTCCGTGGACAAACTCTTTGATGTAACTGGAGAACTGACGTTCAGGAGCAAAGGGTCGACATGTGACGGCATCAAACATTTCAGGGCGGAGATATTCAACAGTGGGTCCGTGACCCCCACGGGTTCCTCAGAGTTGTGAGTGCAGTGTTTTGAAAGTTTATTTTTTTCAAAAATTCAAAAGTCCCTATTCTGTCTCTCTCGGTCAGCTTTGGGGTCCTTAGGGGTCTAACCCTTGTGTTGTCTTTGGGGCTAATTTGACCCGTTTTCTAAATTTCTATCTCAGAAATGTGGGTTTCTTTTTACGTACAGTACAGGCCAAAAGTTTGGACACACTTTCTCATTCAATGCGTTTCCTTTTTATTTTCATGACTATTTACATTGTAGATTCTCACTGAAGGCATCAAAACTATGAATGAACACATATGGAATTATGTACTTAACAAAAAAGTGTGAAATAACTGAAAACATGTCTTATATTTTAGATTCTTCAAAGTAGCCACCCTTTGCTTTTTTTATTAATAAGGGAAAAAATTCCACTAATGAACCCTGACAAAGCACACCTGTGAAGGTAAAACCATTTCAGGTGACTACCTCATGAAGCTCATTGAGAGAACACCAAGGGTTTGCAGAGTTATCAAAAAAAGCAAAGGGTGGCTACTTTGAGGAATCTAAAATATAAGACATGTTTTCAGTTATTTCACACTTTTTTGTTAAGTACATAATTCCATATGTGTTCATTCATAGTTTTGATGCCTTCAGTGAGAATCTACAATGTAAATAGTCATGAAAATAAAGAAACACATTGAATGAGAAGGTGTGTCCAAACTTTTGGCCTGTACTGTACCTAGTTTTGATCCAAAATAACATGGATGGGGCGACCTCTAGTTCACCCAGTGAGAGCGTGCGCCCCATGTAGGCTGAGTCCTTTGCAGCGGCCAGGGTTCGAATCCGACCTGCTGCCCTTTGCTGCGTGTCATCCCCCCCATCTCTCTCCCTCACCTTTCATGCCTATCCACTGTCACTTCATAATAAAAGGGGGGAAAGCCACCAAAACAATAATCTTAAAAAAAAAATGTTTATATATATATAACATGGATGATTCCACACAACGTGTTTCGAAAGTACAACAAAAGATCAGATCTCTACTTTCATTCACAATTTTGGGTGTTTTGTTCAATTTTTTTTTTTTAACATTTAAAAATTGTATGTTTCGAAACTGAACTCAACTTAACGTTGACATATACTTCTTCTTCGATTATCCTTCCTTTAATATTAGTCTAAATAATTCAAAATTCCTGCTTTTTTTAACTAAAGAATTAGGTACAATTTCCTAAAAAGGAGGTTTATTGACCATGAATTCCAAAAAATAAGTGTAAAACTATACAAGTTGGTGATGGTGTTATGAAAATAAGCATTATAACAGTCCCTCCAGAAAAACGCGATTATGCGATCCCATAATCAGCCAAAGTCCGCATATTTTTCAAATACGCCGCACTTTCGACGCATAAATTGCCGATCTTAGCAGAAAGTTGAAAAATGTTGCGTTTACTTCACACAAGAGCAGCCATTTTCCCCTGTTGCCATGGGAATGTTATGAAGCGACGTAATCATACGACGTGAACATCATTGAAAAGCAGGGTGTTGGGTGTTGGGTGTTGGGGGGGTGGGAATCACTGTTTTTTCTCTTTTTCCTCAAACCGCAGTTTTTGCAAGTTCCTGCAATTTCATCACATGAAATTGCATAAATATCGCATAAAGTGCCGCATAATCAAGGATTTTTGCACCGCAACAATCACAAAAAAACTCTGCATTTTTGTGGAAGGACAACAACAAAAAAAACGCCAAAAAATGTCGAAAAAAGAGACAAAGACACCAGAAAAAAGTGTTGATTTTCGACGAGTTTTGACCTGGGAGGATGATGCTTGGTCGAATGGGAGCCAGCACAGGGGTAGTGACAAAGGGGGTAAGCTTTGCTTCAGAACTCGAACCTCCGATGGCGCCATTTTGTTGCTACAAAGAGATAACCTCCCGTTAGCATTCCACTGAGAGATATTTTTTTTTTACGTCACTTGACAGAGAATAACTTTACATCTGAAGCGTATAAAGACTCCATTTGTCCGTTGTTTATTTCTAAAGAAACACAACAATGTATAAAAGGCTCCATTACCTTGTAGCTCACGTTATGGCTCCGTAGCAGACGCTTTCATAAAAATAGGCTAACGATTGGGTCATAACCACGAGACTTACTGTCACTACCATATAGTATATATTACCGTATAGTACAGGAGAAGCTCTCAGGCAGTTTGGACTTCCATTAACTGTTTAAGATTGCGATTGATTGAGATTTCTCTCGGCACAGCTACCAGAAGACTTCACACTTTCAGACACGTTGCTCACGTCACATCTACGTTGTCTCTGTCAGTTGGAGGCTGCTCAGTAAAGGAAGAGATCACCGGAAAAGTGCTTCTAATATCCTTCACTGGTCTCCGTCCAGAGCAACGGGATCTGTTGGTCCGTTATATATATATGTCAATAGGTGTAACAGCCCTGCTTTAGACATTTTAGATAAGGCGGGTGAGAGTAGATCCAGGTGTTCCTCGTCCCCGTTTTGCTTAGCGTCGTTAAATTGTCCGAATAGGACGCCGGAGTTTTTCTACCTGGACATTACAGTAAACAAACATTGTGACTGGGTCTATGAGATGATATATTATAATAATAATAATAATAATAATAATAATAATAATAATAATAATAGTAATAATAATAATACTATATGCAGGATACGTGCCGGCCTGTGTCTTCAGCCCCAGGTAGAAGTGATGGGAGTCCAGGAAGCGGGTGTTCATGCTGTGGACCACGCGCTGGCGAACGGCCAGCGCCCGGCGGTGCAAAACCCTCAGAGGGGTCTTCTGGTCCAGGGTCAGATCCTGACGGGAGGAACAACAACAACAACGAGTTTATTTTAGATTTTAATCTTCATCCGATCAATAAGAGCTTCCTCACTTGTCGTACAATTGATTGTTCGCTAAAGCCACGCCCCCTAGTTACTGTTACTACACCTGTCAAACAATGGAGAACCAGACACATAGCCATGGCTGGGCTGAGCTCCATACCTGTTGGTATGAGTGATTGGTTTTGGAGTAATGCAGCAGACATATCCTCCAGGGCACGACAGAAAGGGCTGCAATATGCAGTGGAGAGATGTGTTCAATGACCGTCAACCTCTCGCTGAATTATCTGTGTCGATAGCAACATGTGCTTGACAGGCTAACAGCTATCAGGCTGCCTGAATTTCCTACGGAATAATAAAGTATCTAATGTTCTAACTTTTACTACTTTAGATAATAATGCTATATAGAACCACAACTGTTAACTTAAGTCCAGTTTTACAGATTGTAACTGTTATATGTACTTAGCTACTTATTGATAATTGATATAAGTTAGCTCGCTAGCTTTACTTAGCTTGGAGCAGACTGTAGCTATGCTTATTAATCTTCGAGGCATTTAGCTGTGAGTGGGGTCTCCCACACCGCTTAATCCATTGTCGGCATCTTTCCGCTTGGGTCTTGGGCTTTTGGAAAGGCGAAAAAACGACCCCTCCCTCTAAACTTTTGGGGTACCTGGTGTCAGACTTGCAGGTGCCGTAGGCGCATCGTTTCACCATCTTGCTGAAATCGCAATGTTTGACGGGGGTCCTTCTCCTTAGTTACAGTTGCTGAGCTAGGATTGGACGAGGGCGGGGTTTTGCGAACGCTCAGTTGATTATAACACAAACTCAGATTCACCAACTAGAAACTCAGCACCTGGAGTCACAATATCAGACCTTTTAATAGCTTTAAAATCAATAAATACTAAAAATTCTGCTGCCAGTGTGCTGACTAAGAGCAGAAGGAGAGCATACGTTACGCCTATTTTAAAATCTTTACACTGCTTACCGGTTAGGTTTCCTTTAGTTTACAGCAGCATGGGTATTGAGTCATACGAAGGGCTACCAGTTTGATACACTCTGCCTTTAGTTATATATGATTATTAATGATTAGTGATGCTCATCAATGCGAAGACACTGATCATGTTAATGATTTCTCACAATAATTGTCAACAATGACTTAACAAGGTGGGAAACAGATAATATCAATATTCAATTTCCATGTTTAGAACAGGCCTGAGGGCTACTCATGTGGTCCTTGGGGGGGGGCTACCTGGTGCCTGTGTTGATGACTCCTGGTTTATAGGCTCGCTCCAGACTACAGCTCCCAAATGCTTTTAGGAGAAGTTGTTGACGTATTTTTTAATGCTTTTTCCCCCAATCTTTTTTATTTATTTTTTTACTTTGACGCAAAAACTGACTTTGGACAAGTAGAACTCTTTTTCCACTCGCCTGACCGGACAAGTGGAAAGAAACCACAACATTAAACCCTGCGGTGTGGGATTGTGAGTGCGTGTTTTGTGTGCGTTGTGTGTGTGCGTATGGTGTGTGTCTGTGTGTGTCTGTGTGTGCGTGTGCGTGCGGTGTGTGCATCGTGTAGGTGTGTCTGTGCGTGCGTGCGGTGTATGCATGCAGTGTGTGTGTGTGCGGTGTGTGCATTGTGTATGTGTGTCTGTGTTTGCGTGTGGTGTGTGCGTCTGCGGCGTGTGTGTGTGTCTGTCTTTGTGTGTGTGCGTGCTGTGTGTGTGCGTCTGCGGCGTGTGTGCCTGTGGCGTGTGTGTGCATTGTGTATGTGTGTCTGTGCGTGCATGCAGTGTGTGTGTGCGGTGTGTGCATGTGTGTCTGTGTCTGTGTGTGCGTGCGGTGTGTGCACTGTGTATGTGTGTCTGTGTTTGCGTGTGGTGTGTGCGTCTGCAGCGTGTGTGTGTGTCTGTCTTTGTGTGTGTGCGTGCGTGCTGTGTGTGTGCGTGCGGTGTGTGCGTCTGCGGTGTGTGCGTCTGCAGTGTGTGCGTCTGCGGCGTGTGTGCGCCCTGTGCCATGTTTGCGTGCGGCGTGTGTGTGTGCCTGCGGCGTGTGTGTGTGTGTGGTGTGTGTGCGTATGGTGTGTGTCTGTGTGTGTGCGTGTGCGTGCATTGTGTATGTGTGTCTGTGCGTGCGTGCGGTGTGTGCATGCAGTGTGTGTGCGTGCGGTGTGTGCGTCTGCGGCGTGTGTGTGTGTCTGTCTTTGTGTGTGTGCGTGCTGTGTGTGTGCGTCTGCGGTGTGTGCGTCTGCAGTGTGTGTGTGCCCTGTGCCATGTTTGCGTGCGGTGTGTGTGTGTTCCTGCAGCGTGTGTGTGTGTGTGCCTGTGGCGTGTGTGTGTGTGTGCGTGTATGTGCGCGTGCCATGTTTGCGTGCGTTGTGTGTGTGTGTGTGTGTGTGTTCCTGTGGCGTGTGCGTGTGTGTGCATGCGTGTATGTATGTGCGCGTGCCATGTTTGCGTGCGTGTGTGTGTGTGTGTGTGTGTGTGTGTGTATGTGCGCGTGCCACGTTTGCGTGCGTTGTGTGTGTGTGTGTGTGTGTGTGTTGTAGGGACCTTGATGTGGTCGATGAAGGCGATGTCTTCACTCTGAATGGGTTTCTGGGTCCAGACGAGTGCCGTGTACGTCTTGGTTTTCTCCTCCTCTCCCTCCTTCATCCGACTCATGGCCTCCCTGCAGGTCAGTTCAGGTTTTAATTTATTGAAATACATATTTAATAAACGCAGCGGCAGTTAAGTTTAGTGTCGTTTCACAGCTTCAGATCCTCTCACCTGGAAACTATCTGCAGGTCTCTCACTCGGATTTTGTCCGAAGACTTGTTGATGGTCTAAACACACAACAAAAACAGAGTTAGTGACGTGAGGACATCAACGCTGCAGCTCTGTCAGCTCCAATTTGTCTATCCAGAGTAAAATATCTCAGAAACTACCAGGGAGATCTGCAGCGGATATTCATGCTTCCCAAAATCAGAGTATTTCATCTGATCCCATGCTTTAAAAGAGCTCAGACATCCGGAGGGAGCTCAGATGCTAAAGAGCCAGTTCAGGTGGGTCAGGCATCCATCGCCTGTCCGTCGGAGGTTTTTTCTTGACATGTTTAGCTGGTACGACTGAGTCAGAACCCGCTGGAGAGATTATATTATAATAGTAATAACTTGTTTTAATTATGGGCGCCTTTCACGTCACCTTACTACGGAAGTGTGATGCATTTATTCAACCCTTGTGTCGTCCTCGGGTCAAATTTGACCCGTTTTCTAAGTTCTTAACATCAGAAATATGGGTTTCTTTCAAACAAATTGCCCAAAAATAATATGGATGCATGGATGTACGGAACCCATACAACATTTAAAAAAAAAAAAAGAAAAAGATGATTATTGCCATTAAATTTGGGGTCTTTTTATTTAATTTTATAGCATTTGAAAAATATTGTTTAAATGGTTTCAAAGATGGATTAAACATCCTGTGATCTTAACTCAGTCCAAATAATTCATAATTTCTGCTTTTTTTTTAACTAAAACATTTGCAAGAATGTCATAAAATTAGGTTTATTGACCATGAATTTAAAGAAGCGTTGAGAAAAACGTTTCAAAAAGCGTTAAAAGGGACAAAAGCGTCTGATAAAGCGCCACAAATAGTTCATTTTCAATTTTGACCCGGAAAGACAACAAGGTCATGGTTAAAGCAGGGCTGTTTTTACGAGTTAACTACCTCGGTGATTCACAAAAACTGAAATTTAAAAAAAATGTGTGAAGCTTTCTTCTGGGGTTGACACTTGTGCAAGGCACCGTATCTGTGTCACATTCTCATCGCCCCTGACTGGGGGTTTTATATATAAGGAGCAGCAGGAAAACATCTGGATGGATGCATGAAAGATATCCATCTTCTCAAAATCTTTATGGTTGCAAGTAAAACTATTCAAACACGGCCAAATTCTGGCTGCAATGGTTGAGACAAGTTGCTCAGGAGCAGATCAGTGTTTTAGAAGCAGGTTGCGAGAAGGAGGATGAAGTTTTGGGAGTGAGTTGATGAAGAAGACCTCTTGCAGCTGCTTCATCTCCACTCGGCTGAGTCGGGACCGGTGAGGGTTCAGCAGCTCCATCGCAAACGGACGACCTGCCGATCAGGAAGAAGACGACAACACTCTCATTCTTCACATTTCAGGTGAGAAGTCTCCTATGCAGGTTTTCTCAGATTTAACGACTGTAGTTGGTGCCCAGTGGACAGCAAGTTTTTACTTTAAGCTTTTTAAGTTATTTATTTATGCATTAGCTGCTGTAGCTTTTTTTCCAACGTTTTAGACCCAGGTGTTGTCATAGTAACGGCTCAAAACGATGTGAAACTGCAAATTGTATTCTATTGAAAACCATCACATTTTCTTTGACTCACTTTCTCCGACTCAATATGTGTGCACCTAAGTTAGAGCTGTAATCTTATACATCTTTTAGTGATACATCACTGTCATGTGACCCAGATAATGTAACACAAATACACAGCCTATGAAGGCCTCTTTATTATCATAACACATATTTTCTAACTGTACCCCCCCCTCCCCCAACACTTTTTGTTGCTATGAACGTGTTTAGGGTCAAGTGCCAAAAGACAAAACAATTGAAATAATAAAAAATGAGTCTGATCAATAATCACTTCTATAATTACAATATGGCCTATCTAATCTAAATCAACAGCTACCAGTCACACGCCTTAGCTAAAGTCAGCAATTAATTGCAGTTAAACAAAGAGACCATGAGTATGTTAAAAAAAATAAAATTTGACAATCAGACAATTATGTAATAATTGTTACACGCCAAAGCAGAGACTAAATACAGCATATCGTCTTCCTCCTTCCTCCTATTTTTCCTCTGTGACATGTCATATGTTTATGCCAAGATTCCGAAATGTATGACCAACCCTGTACTTATATACGCTGCTATTAAGAATTCAATCCAAATTTAAATGAGAAAAAAATAATAATAATTGTTACAGGCCTAACCTAAGTCTTCCACAAACCTAGGGAAAACACTGAAGAGACATTTGTGGCTCACCGTTTCCAAGAGTCCGGACGTCCACGTCCTCCCGGCCAGACGAGGAGAAATTAAACTCTGCGACAGAAGAAGAAAAATTATTACGATGCGTTCGACGCTGTTCTGAGCCATCCAGTCGTCAGACCAGCGGTACTCGTTGCGCGGCTCGCTAAGCTTTAATTCGTGGCTCGCATGGCAGGATCATGCAGTCAAAAGATATTTCATAAAAAACATTGAGAACAAGCAGCGCTACAACATAACCCTAAGTCAGCTGTATTACAAATCATTTAGTATATTCATACAACTTTAAAAGACAACTAAAAAAACATTTCTTATTAACATACATTTAATATAAAACAGTTTTTTCCATGGACTACTGGGATGTGTATGTATGATTGTATGTGTATGTAATGTTATGTATGTACTAGAGCGCCTCTCGCGTGCAACTAGTCATCATCATTTGTGGTAATTGTGTATTCTATAGTCTGTACTACTACTTTCTTTTTTTTTCCAATAAAATGTTTATTGGCTTTTGTTTGAACATCAAAAAATAAAAAAATATATATATATATTTATATATATATATATATTTTATATATATATATATATATAACAATAATATAAACAAATAGAAAAAAAATATATATACAAAAAAATAATAAAAAAATAAATAAAAAACATTACAGAACAAAACTAAACCATAAAATAAGTAAATTATACATTTGGATATCACAGTTCACGGCCATACATTGTGTAGTTTAATTTGCTATTTCAGTCATCCGATGTTGTCTGATCAATTTGGTTACAGTAGTGCAAAAAGGGAGTCCAAATTTTGTAAAAGTCTTTTAGTTTCCCTTTAACAACATAAGTCAGTTTTTCCAAGGCAAGGTTGCTTGTCATTTCTTTAAACCACTGACTGACTAGGAGTGGGTCCTTGGGTCGCTTTCCATTTTAAAGCAATAGCACGCTTGGCCTGAAGTAATTGTACCACTACTTTCTATTGAATCATGGGCCCCCACCTATAAGCTTTTCTAGCTTCTTTGGGGGACCCATTCACTCTACCCAATTAATCTTGTACCCCCCCAGCTGTATTATTGTAATGTTTCAAGTGGTATTGTGAATAAAGAAATGAGAAAAATGAGATGAGATTTAAAAAAAAAAACAGTGGACGCACCGTCGGCTCTGAAGGAAGACAGGAGGGGCGCTGCGATCAGCTCCTCCACAGACGACTCCATCCTCCGCTCGCCGTCGATCACCCAGGGGGTCTGAGGAAGACTGCGGCAGAACTTGTTGTACCTGCCTGGACAACAGGAAGAAGATCAGGACGCAAAAATAAAAAAAGAAATCACCTACTTTAGATTCTGAATTTAAACCACTAAATGTGAAAACATGTTTTCTTTTGTAGGGCTGCCCCCTAGAGCTGGGCGATTTTGTTCCCCTAAAAAAATCCATATAAAACAAAATAACTGCAAACTGTAAATATATTTTAAAAAATATATATTTATTGTATTTAATTAAAGTGCATCAACATAAACAAAATTGCAAAGGCAAACCCTTTCTCTAACTGAAAGGTCACTGTGCAGTGTGCAACAAAGATTGTTAAACATCCAAATTATTTATACTGGATTTGGACTGAAAAAAAAAATGTAAAAAAAAACGAGTTTTTGAAAATATGAATCAATTTGACCTACCAACTCGATTTTTAAATCAAATCGATTTTTTTCGCAGCCCTACTGCCCCCCTCAGTTGATTAGTCCGCATTTTGCTCTAAGTCGGCTAAGATTTCTTCACTTGTTTAGTCATCTTTTAATGCTTTTTCGTGCTGAATGATTTATTTCCGAGAAACTTCTGAGCACATCTCTGGTAAACACGAGATTTAAAGTGGTGCTTTTGCACGATTCTTTGTGGAGAAACTCAGTTTTACAGATCTGTCGATTAAATCAACTTTTCGATTAGTCGACAAAAATCATACGAGCTTAGAAATAAACTTTTTTGATCATCCGCCAACAGGGCTAGTATCGGGTAAAGTTACAGCCAATCAGATTTTCCACTAGCCAATTTTCACTTCTTTTCCCCTCTTCTTTTAGCTTCAGTGTCACCTGTCTCTGCAGCCTTCCTCTTTTGCTCTTCTACGCGTTTGTTTATTTTCCTAACTAACTTTTCTTTCATTTCAGCTCCTCTGGTTGGTTTGACTCCGTTCCGTTCGTCTTCTCCGTGTCAGCGTTACCACGCACGCTAGGCACGTAAAAAACAGTTGGAAGAAACATCACAACAAAGTTGTTCATGGGAAATGTAGGATTAGTACTACAAGCAGTATTGCCAGATAAATATTACGTTTCAAAGACAAGCGCACACAAAACCCGC
>CM046788.1:38605583-38720583 GCA_025617405.1 Perca schrenkii
TATATATATATACATATATATACATACATACATACATACATACATACATACATACATACATACATACATACATACATACATACATACAGTACAGGCCAAAAGTTTGGACACACCTTCTCATTCAATGTGATTCCTTTTTATTTTCATGACTATTTACATTGTAGATTCTCACTGAAGGCATCAAAACTATGAATGAACACATATGGAATTATGTACTTAACAAAAAAAGTTTACCTTCACAGGTGTGCTTTGTCAGGGTTAATTAGTGGAATGTTTTCCATTATTAATAAAAAAGCAAAGGGTGGCTACTTTGAAGAATCTAAAATATAAGACATGTTTTCAGTTATTTCACACTTTTTTGTTAAGTACATAATTCCATATGTGTTCATTCATAGTTTTGATGCCTTCAGTGAGAATCTACAATGTAAATAGTCATGAAAATAAAAAGGAAACGCATTGAATGAGAAGGTGTGTCCAAACTTTTGGCCTGTACTATATCTATCTATCTATCTATCTATCTATCTATCTATCTATCTATCTATCTATCTATCTATCTATCTATCTATCTATACACATATATATACACATATATATACACATATATATATATATATATATATATACATATACATACATATACACATACATATACACATACATATACACATACATACATACATATATATATATATATATAGTACCTGCTACGAAGACAGACGCGTGGAGACACTGGACGTCCTGAGGGCTGCAGCTGCTGGTCGGCTGTGCTGGGGGTGAAGCGTAATGTCTGGAAAGAAACCAACAATAATCAGTTCAAACAGCACTTTATAGGTAAAGAACTGAGATATGAAGATGATGCTTACTTTAGGAATTTGGCATCAGCTATCTTTTCCAGAGCTTTGACCACGGCCATCCTGGTGAACACCGACTGCACAAAGAGACCAAAGACGTACTCAGCTTTTATTCGTCCTATAATATACTAGTTGAAACAATTTAAACAAAATATATATATATATATATATTATATATATATATATATATATATATATATATATATATACTATATATATATATATATATATATATATATATATATATACTGCTATATATATATATATATATAAATAAATTCACAGTTTAATTCACCAGTTTTGCTGTTCAAACTGGACAAACCAGGAAACCAAGTGTGAAGTAGAACGCATGAACGGTTCATGAGATATTTTAAAGTCTCACACACACACACGTTTGTTTCACTATCTTTGTGGGGACTGTCATTGACATAATGCATTCCTTAGCCCCTTACCCTCACCTTAACCATCCCAACTAAATGCCTAACCTTAACCCTTACCCTAACCTTAACCATCCCAACTAAATGCCTAACCTTAACCCTTACCCTAACCTTAACCATCACCACTAAATCACCTTAACCATCACAACTAAATGTCTAACCTTAACCCTTACCCTCACCTTAACCATCACAACTAAATGTCTAACCTTAACCCTTACCCTCACCTTAACCATCACAACTAAATGCTTAACCTTAACCCTTACCCTCACCTTAACCATCACAACTAAATGCCTAACCTTAACCCTTACCCTCACCTAATTCTACAACCAAGTCTTAACCCTCAAACAGCCCTTTAACCTCGTGGGGTCCAGCATTTTGGGCCCCACAAGGTTGTGCAGACCCCACAAGTATACTGTTTGGACCCCACGAATATAGCAAAACACGTTCACACACACACACACACACACACGCACACACACACGCACACACACACACAGAGACACACACACACACACACACACACACACACACACACACACACACAGACACACACACACACACACACACACACACACACACACACACACAGAAAGAGATGCCAGAGAGCGTTTGCCGCTCCTGAACGGCGCGAGTTGACGTCAACTGAGGTGGGGGAAAAAACGCCCAACGTCATTTAACGCCTCTCCTAAGTGGGCGTGGCCTCGTTTCAAAGTCTGGAAAAAATGCCATTTTAGAGTCAGAAATGTTCTGCAGATATGTGGCTAGTGTAAAAAATGGGTCCAAAATTATACTTTAACGAAAGAACCGCGTTCACTATGCTATTTAAACGACGCGGGTGCTGGACGGGAAATTGACACTTGCGTCGGTCTTAAGGTGTAGACACATATGTCAGTACCCGATCCGTTCCACCTGCACAATCAGTTCTGAGCATGTGCAAGATGTTCACGTATGCCATGACGTATGCGCAGATGATAATACTGTTTTACGACCTGCCCGATCTGTTCCACGCTAGCCTCCACCGGGATAGCTAACAGCTAATTTGGCTAACCCATTGACACATATATATAAAGCCGACAGCAAGATTTAGTCTAAAATAACGCATTCGCAAAACAGATCTTGCAGGCAGAACGGACAGCTTGATTCAGTCTACAAGTAACGTTAAGTCAAACTTAATGGGAAAAGCAGGCTACAGCTAAATTAAGACTTTACAGTAATAACAATAAAGACAAGTATTGAAAGATTGTATTTTAAATGAGCACAAGTAAAGTAGCTAGAACTGACGTAACAGCTGTTATATATGTTAACGTTTCTTTTCAAGTTTTATTTTGAGGGTCTTTTAAAGGTCTTTTTACATGCTGTCTCAGCTAGTGGTTAGCCGAATTAACTGTTAGCTAAACTAACGTTAGCTTAACTGTGGAGGCTAACGGCAGACCACTACAGTCAGCTAGTGGTTAGCCAAATTAACCGTTAGCTAAACTAACCTTAGCTTCCCGGTGGAGGCTAACGGCAGACCGCTATAATCACCTAGCGGTCCGCCGAATTAGCTATTAGCTAAACTAACGTTAGCTGGAGGCTAGCGTGGGAACCGATTGGGTGGTGTCGTAAATCCTCGTACCACAGCGCATGCGTGAACATCTTGCGCATGCGCAGAACGGATCGTGCAGGTGGAACGGATCGGGTACTGACAACATATAGCCGACGGGCGACCGTTGACAGAAAACCCCTGTCGATATGATCAGTCGCGTCCCCGAGGTCCAAAAAACTGCCACAGAACAGACCAAAAAGACGAGAGGAGACGAGACGTAATACGTCTCTATAACAGCAGGCGGCGCTAATCTGTAATGTCGCCCAAGAAATGAAAACCGGCAGCTGATTGGACGAACGTGTCACATGGGTTCGTTTTCTCCGGATATTCAGACCTGGACTGTCATGGCGACTCGTTCAGAATACGATATCTCATATTGGACTAAAATAGTTCACCGAAACGTGTTTCTGAAAACATTTTAACCCTTGTGTTGTCTTCCCGTCAACCTGGAAAAAAAAAAACACTATTTTTTTGCCTTTTTTTCAAATTGTTTTTTTTTGCCTTTTCCAACGTTTTAAATTGTTACATTTTTTCCTCTACACATTTTCAGCTCTTATTTCTACGTTCTGATATAAAACAAAAATTGAAAACGGGTCAATGTGACCCGAAGTCAACACAAGGGTTAAGCGAGAAATCAGCTGTGATGCAGTTGCTGAATCTGTCTTCATTTCAGCTCAACAAAGGTCAGTTTAAAAGATTTTCGTCAGATTTTGAGAGACTCTAGTCACCTCATTCTGCTCCCCATTTCCGGGTGAGTCCCGACGATGTCAGGTCGGCCAAAAATGAACGCCGACGGCCCCCCAGACTGACGACGACACGGGACACTGAACAGACTCGAGTCACTGACCTCGCCAGACTGTCCCATGGCCGATAATCGGCCCGATGTGTCCCGGCCCTTAAACTAGCAAAGACCCTTGCGTCGGGCTTTGCGCTGCGCCGAGTGCAAGATAGGGGCCCCCTTCTGATCGTAAAGTCTCCTGAACCCCTTTCCCTCCGAGCTTCCTCACCTGCTTGTTTTTGGTGGGTTTGAAGCAGTCGGCGCACGTCGATGCCCTGCGAGGAGGACAGAAAACAGGAATCAGAGCATCGTTTGGTTTCAGTCTCGTTCAGACTCATCTGGTTCCTGTCTCAACTTTAAAGAATTATATCACGCCCGAGGCTGACAGAAATATCTAGGACATCAATTGGTTGACCTGCGTACTATTGATAAAAGGTGATTGATAGGTCGGATATTTCAGCATTCATGTTTCAAATGTATTTCATATATTGTATGTAGGGTACACAAGAAGGTTAGTCTGGGGGACAACCTTCACCCACAGGAATAGATTGGAAGTGAGAATCTATTAGGAGCATCGGCCATATAATAAAAGGTGTAGGTTTGGAAGTAAACTGTTGCACTGAAATACAAAGCTTGGATTGTGTGAGGACAAAAAGTATAAAGGAGGAGTTATCTTGATGTTCGTAGAGACACTATGGGTACATGCTCTTAGGAGTGTGCACACTAGGGCTGGGCGATATGGACCAAAAGTTATATCCCGATATATTTTGGCTTAATATTGATATACGATATATATCCCGATATTTCTTTCCGCAAAGTGAGAGCAAATGTTCAGTCAAAGTCAAAGCCAAATATGACATGTCACATGTAGTTTCATAGAAACCGGCTATTTCAGTGAACAGTTGCAAAATCAAATGAATAAATAATAAACAGGTTTCTTCACCTGGTTCATGATTGAATGCTCAGCTGTTCAAATAACAATATAATGTAAACATAAATACTGTATAACAACAGGAGTACCTTTTTTTTTTTTTTTAAATCAAAGCTCCATAAGGTGCACATTTAAATAAAATAAATATCTTAAATAAAAAGCCTATACAATAAAAGAGGCCAATCCAAAAGGAGTCAGCATAGCTTGCTTGGAGCAAGGATCACATTTGAACTATATTGATATATATTCAATATGGTCTAATTCCATATCTCATTTAAAAATATATCGATATATTTTTTAAATCGATATATCACCCAGCCCTACGTTGACTTTAAGACATCAGCAAATATTGTATATATGTTGTTGGTAGGGCTGGGTGATATGGAGAAAATCAGACATCACGATATTCTTGACCAAATACCTCGATATCGATATTGCGGAGATATATTCTAGGGTTGACAGTTGGTGCTTTAACAAAATATCTTCACACTTTTTTTTGATAAATAATCATCAGTAATGTGGATATAATGACTAAGGTGGGAAAAGGCAAATAATAGAACAGCTAGAACAGTCCGATAAGTTCAGAAAAGTACATCACTTTACTGTAATGCAGCCTTTAAAACCAGGAAAAGACACTTATGTCATATCACGATATTACGATATCCAAAATCTAAGACGATATCTAGTCTCATCTCACGATATCAATATATCGCCCAGCACTAGTGTACACATGGTTATCTTCCTTTCTAGGAGAGACACCTTGGCATACACATTTGGTGCATGTCAACTGTTCTCCCCTTTCATGAAAGTTTGTTTGTTTGTTTGTTGTGTGAAATAAAGCTGCGTTAGTCTGAACTCATTGGACTCGGCATTTGTTAAAGTCTTCGTCTCATTTCCAGATATTTCCCCACATATCAGTGATGATCCATAAATGTCACTTGAATTCTGCTTTTTTCTAAAGTCAGAAACGGAAGATCACAGCGTTCTCTAGATCTCCAGAGATGTTCGGACTCACAGGAAGTGGCAGTCGGCGTCCGTCTCCGGGTGAGTGAACCCCACACCGACCTCGAACGGACTCTAAAAAAAAACCAAAACAAAATGTGGCAAAGTATATCGTTTTAAAAAAAAGGTCAGAGAGAGAAAAAATAGAAATTAAATGCTTTTATATCCCAAGACTGGCAGTGAAAAACGCAAACTGAGAAAGGAGACGCTTAAATGCTCAGTTTGTAAATTATTGTAGACATATTTGTTTTGGGGGTTTTTTTTGGCTTACCCTGGTAACCACGGCAACGCCCCCCAGCTCCTTGGCGACCAGGCCCTGCATGACCCACTTAAAGGCCTCCTTCACCTGGATGATGTCGTCCTTGTCGACCGCCATGCTCTTCTCTCTGAGTGAGTGAACAAGAGTTAACACTTATAGCAACAGACACACACACACACACTCTTACACAGACACACAGACACAGACACACACACATACACTCTTACACATACACTCTTACACATACACTCTTACACATACACTCTTACACGGACGGACGGACGGACGGACGGACGGACGGACGGACGGACGGACGGACGGACGGACGGACGGACGGACGTTTTAGCTCCAGAGTGAGACATCTCACCCTCTGTTCCATCTTTGTTGGGAGTCGCACATGCTCAGTAGCTATGTAAGGACTACTAGCCAGTCAGAAGCAGAGTATGAGGGCGTGCCCTGACAGTACCTAGGTAAGGACTACTAGCCAGTCAGAAGCAGAGTATGAGGGCGTGCCATGCTAGCAGCTAGGTGAGCATTATAACGTGTGTTACAAAGTGACCACGTTGGTCTCTGAAGTAAAGGCTGGACTACAATAGAGCTGTTTGGAGCAGTTGGTGAACAGTGTTTTCTGTTGGAGATGGTAAGTCCCTTTGGGGGGGACTTTTCACTTTGTAAACCTATAACGTGCACAAGATACAGTATATAACACAATAAAGTAAAGGGGGGAGAGCCAAAAAGCAGAAAATGAGCACTTTAAAACACCCAACAAAAGCACTGAACTGCTCGGGAGTTTGTGGAACAGCTAACTGTACATTCTTCCGTCTTTTTTCCTTTCTCTCTCTCTCTCTCTTTCCGTGAAATTGGCTTCAAGTGCGCTTGGAAACGTTGAGATCTATTAACAATCTGACCGAAAACAGTGATAGTGAAATTTAAAGTCTACGTGTGCTACATTTGGGGGGTTAAAGAACACAACAGGACGTCACTAAGGGTGGAAATCACCAGAGGCGATTTTAAACGTATTGCAATATTCTGCGATATATTGTAATTTAATACCTTTTAAACTTAATATTATGTCCCCTGAGGAAAACTTTGTCAACATCCTTCTTGTCTAAAAAAAAGATACATTTCTGTTCGTTCTAGTAGACTGAAAAAGCAACCAAAAAGTTAATTTCTCATCTGCAATTTAATTAATAAAAGATTGATACTTGGCATCTGTGTATTGATAAAGTATGACGTTTGAAATGCAGGAGACAAGACAACATTAATTTACCTCATTTCCTTCTTTACGTGAAGCCAACAGGAGTGCTGCGGGATAACAATTAAATAAAAACACCCATTAACGGACACAATAAGGACATGATAACGGGACCGCAACTTAACTTACCAAGGCACGCACACACGCACACACCTCCCTCACTCCTCTACACACACACACACACACACACACACACCTCACTCCTCTACACACACACACACACACACACACACACACACACACACACACACACACACACACACACACCTCACTCCTCTACACACACACACACACACACACATCCCTCACTCCTTTACACACACACCTCCCTCACTCCTTTACACACACACCTCCCTCACTCCTCTACACACACACACACACACACACACACCTCACTCCTCTACACACACACACACACACACACACACACACACACACACACACTCACACACACACACACACACCCTCACTCTACACACACACACACACACACACCCTCACTCCTTTACACACACACACTCCCTCACTCACACACACACACCTCCCTCACTCCTCTACACACACACACACACACTCACTCCTCTACACACACACACACACACACCTCACTCACTCTCTACACACACACACACACACACCTCACTCCTCTACACACACACACACACACCTCACTCACTCCTCTACACACACACACACACACACACACACACACACACACACACACACACACACACACCCCCTCACTCCTCTACACACACACACACACACACACACACACCTCACTCACTCACTCCTCTACACACACACACACACACACACACACACACACACACACACTACACACACACACACACACACACACACACACACACACACACACACACACACACCTCACTCCTCTACACACACACACACACACACACACACCCTCCCTCACTCACACACACACACACACCTCCCTCACTCCTCTACACACACACACACACACACACCTCACACACCCCGACACACTCACTCACACACACACACACACACACCTCCCTCACTCCTCTACACACACACACACCTCCCTCACTCCTCTACACACACACACACACACACTCCCTCACTCCTTTACACACACACACACACACTCTCTCTCACTACACACACACACACACACACACACCTCCCTCACTCCTTTACACACACACACACACACACACACACACACACTCACTCTACACACACACACACACACACACACACACACACACCTCCCTCACTCCTCACACACACACACACACACCTCCCTCACTCCTCTACACACACACACACACACACACTCCTCACTCCTCTACACACACACACACACCTCCCTCACTCCTCTACACACACACACACACACACACACACCTCCTCACTCCTTACACACGCACACACACACACTCCCTCACACTACACACACACACACACACCCCCTCACTCCTCTACACACACACACACACACACCTCACTCCTACACACACACACACACCTCCCTCACTCACTCTACACACACACACACACACACACCTCCCTCACTCCTCTACACACACACACACACACACACACACACACAC
Organism: Perca schrenkii; assembly: GCA_025617405.1. Taxonomy (NCBI): domain Eukaryota; kingdom Metazoa; phylum Chordata; class Actinopteri; order Perciformes; family Percidae; genus Perca; species Perca schrenkii. The sequence continues at coordinate 38,614,283 of CM046788.1, forward strand.
ACACACACACACACACACCTCACACTACACTCACACACACACACACACACACACACACCTCCCTAGCTAGAACAGTCCGATAAGTTCAGAAAAGTACATCACTTTACTGTAATGCAGCCTTTAAAACCGGGAAAAAGACGCTTTATGTCTTGTCTAAGATATTGCGATATCCAAAATCTAAGGCGATATCTAGTCTCATCTCCGATATCAATATATGCGACTTGGCACTAGTGTACACGCATGGTTATCTTCCTTTCTGGAAGTATAGCGCGTACGTTGGTGCATATCGGCACCATTCTCCTTTCATGAAGTTTGTTTGTTTGTTTGTTGTATCAAATCATGGCTGGCAGATTAGTCTGAACTCATTGGACTCGGCATTTGTTAAGTCTTAAATCTCATTCCAGATATTCCACATATCAGTGATGATCATAGTATCATGAATTCTGCTTTTTCTAAAGTCAGAAACGGAGGAGATCTGCAGCGTTCTCTGGGTCTCCAGAGATGTTGGGACTCACAGGAAGTGGCAGTCGGCGTCGTCTCCCGGGTGAGTGAACGACACGACGACCTCGAGCGGACTCTAAAAAAAACCAAAACAAAATGTGGCAAAGTATATCGTTTTTAAAAAAAAGGTCAGAGAGAAAAAATAGAAATTAAATGCTTTTATATCCCAGACTGGCGTAACGCAAACTGAAGAGAGGCTAGCTAAATGCTCAGTTTGTAAATTAATGTAGACATATTTGTTTTGGGGTTTTTGGCTTACCCTGGTAACCACGGCAACGCCCCCAGCTCCTTGGCGACCAGGCCCTGCATGACCCACTTAAAGGCCTCCTTCACCTGGATGATGTCGTCCTTATCAGAGCACCATGCTCTTCTCTGAGTGAGTGAACAAGAGTTAACATACTTGTAACAGACACACACACACACACCTCTTACACAGCACACACAGACACAGACACACACACATACATCTTACACAGATCTTACACAGACACTTACACAGACACACACACAGACACACACACATACACTCTACACATACACTCTTACACATACACTCACCCTACACATACACTCTTACAGGGCGGACGGACGGACCGGACGAGACGTGAATGACAGGGACGGACGGACGGACAGACGGACGGACGGACAGACGCATTGCTCCAGAGTGAGACATCTCACCCTCTGTTCCATCTTTGTTGGGAGTCGCACATGCTCAGTAGCTATGTAAGGACTACTAGCCAGTCAAGCAGCAGAGTATGAGGGTGTGCCCTGACAGTACCTAGGTAAGGACTACTAGCCAGTCAGAAGCAGAGTATGAGGCGTGCCATGCTAGCAGCTAGGCGAGACATTATAGCGTGTGTTACAAAGTGACCCACGCGTTGGTCTCTGAAAAGTAAAGGCTGGACTACAATGGGGCTGTTTGGGCAGTTGGTGGCAGTGTTTTCTGTTGGAGATGGTAAGTCCCTTTGGGGACTTTCACTTTGTAAACCTGTAACGTGCACAAGATACAGTATATAACACAATAAGAGTAAAGGGGAGAGCCAAAAAGCAGGAAAATGAGCACTTTAAAAGACGCGCAACAAAAGCGCTGAACTGCTCGGGAGTTTGTGGAACAGCTAACTGTACATTCTCGTCATTCTTTTCCTCTCTCTCTCTCTCTCTCTCTTTCCGTGAAATTGGCTTCAAGTGCGCTTTGGAAGCGTTGAGATCTATTAACAATCTGACGAAAACAGTGATTGTGAAATTTCAAAGTCTACGTGTAGCGCTACATTTGGGGTTAAAGAACACAACAGGGCGTCACTAAAGGTGGAAATCACCAGGGCGATTTTAAAGCGTATTGCAATATTCTGCGATATATTGTAATTTAATACCTTTTAAACAATATTATGTCCCTAAGGAAAACTTTGTCAACATCCTTCTTGTCTAAAAAAAGGGATACATTTCTGTTACGTTCTAGTAGACTGAAAAAGCAACCAAAAGTTAATTTCTCATCTGCAATTTAAGTGTAAAAAAGATTGATACTTGGCATCTGTGTATTGATAAAGTATGGCGTTTGAAATGCAGGAGACAAGACAACATTAGTTTACCTCATTTCCTTCTTTACGTGAGGCCAACAGGAGTGCTGCGGGATAACAATTAGGCCAAAACACCCATTAACGGACTGTAAGGACATGATAACTGGGACCGCAACTTAACTTACCAGGGGCACTTTGCATATTATCCTCAATATCTCACACACACACACACACACACATCATCTCTACACACACACACACACACACATATATCTGCACACACATCCTCATCATTTTGCACAACCTCCTCCTTCAGCTGCACACACACACCTCCTCATATCTACACACACACACATATCCTCTACACACACACACACACACACACACACACACACCTCTATCTCTGCACACACACACACACCTCCTCAGCTTTCACACCCTCTATCATCATCACACCCACACACACACACACACCTCATCATCTGCACACACACACACACACCTCATCATCTCACTTTTGCACACACCTCCCTCAATATCTACACACACACACACACACCTTATCCTCTGCACACACCACTTTTCACCTCATCATCCTCTTTTTTACACACATATCTTGCACACCTCATCGGCTGCACACACGCACACCTCCTCATCATCTCTTTTTTACACACACATCATCATACACACACACACGCACTACACACCTCATCTCACTCCGCTCTACACACCTCATCATCTCTACCGCACACACACACACCCTCACTCATCTACACACACACCCTCATCCATCTACACACACATCATCACTATCTACACACACACACACACACACACCTCTCACACTCCTCTACACACACGCACACACACACACCTCCCTCACTCCTCTACACACAGCACACACACACATCCCTCATCCTCTACACACACACACACACACCTCACTCATTACCACACACACACACACATCCCTCATCTCACCTCTACACAACACACACCTCCCTCATCACTACACACACACACACACACGCATCTCATCTCTGCACTCACTCTACCTCACCCATCATCTGCACACGCATCCTCACATCCTTTTACCTCATCATCTGCACACACACACACACACACCTCCCTCATCCTGCACACACACACACACTAGCACACACACACACCTCCCTCACTCCTAGCACACACACACACACACACCTCACTCATCTGCACACACACACACACACATCACATCACACTACACACACACACACACTCACTCACTCCTCATCACTGCACACACACACATCTCTCTCACATCTACACACACACACACACACCTCCCTCACTCCTCTTGCACACGCACACACATCTCTCTCACTCCTCTCACACTGCACACACTACACACATCCTCACACACACACACACACACACACACCCCTCACTCTCTTCACACACACACACACGCACTCATCATCTGCACACACACACATGCACTCACTTTTCACACTGCACACCCACCTCAGGTCATCACTCTCACACACACACACCTGCCTCACTCCTCTACACACACACACACACACACACACACACACACACCTCCCTCACTCCTCTACACACACACACACACACACACACACACACACACACACACACACACACACCTCCCTCACTCCTCTACACACACACACACACACACACACCCCGTCACACTCACTCACACACACACACACTCCTCTACACACACACAACTCCCTCACTCCTACACACACACACACACAGACACCTCACTCCTTTACACACAAACACACACACACACACACACACACACATATCTACACTCACACACACACACCTCACCTCCCTCATCACTCTGCACGCACGCACACACCTCCCTCACTCCTACACACACACACACACTGCACACCCACACACACACACATCATCACACATCTCTCTCATCATCCTCTACACACACACACACTATCCCTCATCTCTACACACACACACACACCACATCACCTCCTCACCTCACACACACACACTACACACACACACTACACACACACACACACACACACACACACCTCCACTCACTCCTCTGCACCTACCCTCACCCTCACACACACACACCTCTCACTCACTACACACACACACACACACCTCACCTCACTCCTCTCACACACACTACACACACACACACACCTCCCTCATCATCTGCACGGCACACACACCTCCTCATCCTCCACACCAGCACACACACACACCTCCCTCACTCATCCCTCTGCACACACACCTCCTCCACACACCTCATCATTACACACACACACACACATCTCTCATCCTCTTTCCTCCTCATCATCTACACCACACACACACACACACACGCACCTCTCTCATCATCTGCACACACACACACACCTCCTCCATCACATCTGCTGCACACATATCTCTCTCATCACTCTCTGCACACACACACACCCTCTATCATGTGCACACGCACGTCTCTCATCATCTGCGCGCACATCATCATCATCTCTTTTTTTTTATCCTCATCATCTGCATCATAAATATCTGCACGCACGCATCATCATCATCTGCAACACGCACACACCTCCTCCATCTATCTGCACACTTTTGCACACACTCCTCATCATCTCTTTTTTACACCTCCTCTTTTACACTCAGCATTTACACACACACACACGCACACACACACACCTCTCATATCTGCATCATCATCTCTGCACGCACACACCTCCTCAATATCTGCACGCACGCACACACGCATATCCTCATCATCTGCACACTTTTTTTTATCCTCATCTTACACACACACACACACACACATCATCATCATTTTTGCACGCGCACTCTCTCATCATCTTATCCTCATCATCTCACTTTTACACATCTCATCATCTCACACATATCATCATCATTACTTTTGCACACACACACCTCTCTCATCATCTGCACCTCTCATCATCACACACACCTCCTCATCCTACACACACACACACACACACCTCCCTCATCATCTGCACACACACACACACATATCCTCATCATTGCACACACATCTCTAAATATCTTTTTTATCATAATACATCTCTTTTTTCTCCTCATCATCTAAGCTTACCACCCTCATCATCTGCACGCACATCATCGGCTGCACACCAAACCACCTCAGGTCATCATCTCTTTTACACGCATATCATCATCTTTCTGCACACACACGCACACGCACATATCATCATCTACACACACACACACACACACACACACACACCATCCTCATCCTCTACACACACACACACACGATCCGCATCATCGCACACACACTCCGCACCTCATCATCTGCACACACATCCCTCATCTACACACACACACAGACACCTCCCATCAACCACACACACAAACACCTCCGTCACTCACACAGTGTGTGGGACATACATCATATCTAATCAATCACACACACACACACACCCCTCATCCTTTACACACACACACACACACACACACCTCCTCACTCCTTTTACACACACACATATCCTCATCCATCTCTGCAGCACCTCCTCATCATCTGCACACACACACACACACACACACACACACACATATCACTATCATTTACTGCACACACACACACACACACACCCTCCCTCGTATACCACACACACACACACACGTCTCTCATCTATCTCTTTTACACACCTCCTCATCATCTGCACACTTTTTTACACACATATATCCTCCTCACTCCTCTACACACACACACACACACACCTCCCTCACTCCTCTGCACACACACACACACACACACACACACACACACACACACCGATCACACTCACTCACACTCACCTCACCTCCTCTGCACACACACCTCCCTCCTCCTCCACACACACACACAGCTCCCTCGCTCCTACACACACACACACACGGACACCTCACTCAGCTCTACACATACACAGCCTCCAGTCACATCACACTGGTGTGTTGGACATATCATGTCCTAATCACACACACACACACTCCCTCCCTTTCACACACACACACACACACACACACCTCCCTCACTCCTTTACACACACACACACACACACACACACACACACACACACACACACACACACACACACACACACACACACACCCCTACCTACCTCGCGGACACACAGCTGAGCGGGCAGAGACACAGACAGCACCAGGGTGTCGAACTCGTACTTTTCGGCCTTCACCTTCTCCGCTATCTGTGAACGTAGAACAAGAAACATCAAGTCCATCAGATCCACGATACAATCGGACACCGTGGAACGTCGATATCTTACAGCACACACACACACACACACACACACACACACACACCTTCACGGCCGGGGTCGGGCCACAGAGATCCTGTAAAATCCCCAAACACACCACACACACACATGGCTCTTCGTCCTCCAGTTTGACTGCAGCATCAGCATCAGGACCAGCATCAGGACCAGCAGCAGGACCAGCAGCAGGACCATCAGCAGGACCAGCATCAGGACCAGCAGCAGGACCAGCAGCAGGACCAGCAGCAACTTCCTCTGACGGAGGATCAAGTGGAAAAAGTTCAATAAATCAACAGTAAAAAAAACTGAAATTTGCCACACTTTTCCTATTTCAACTTTATTTTTTCATTCAGAACACAAGAGAAAATAAGAGTTTACTTGCAAAACGTAATTAGCTAATTAATTGTTTTTCTCGATTATCCTGTTTTTGTAATCATTGGGAGCTAAAATCATAATCACGATTACATTTCAATTAATTGCACAGCCCTACTATCTATCTATCTATCTATCTATCTATCTATCTGAGTACAGAAGGTGAGTTTTACCTGTTGGGGCTGTCTGTAGGCAGCCTGGACGCTGACACAGCAGAACCTGAGGACGCAGCGAGCGCAGCAGCCGGCCGACAGCAGCTTCTGGACGATGGGTTTATCCTTCTCCTTCAGCGGCAGCATGACTCCGGGCTGCAGAGACATGCGTTAGGAAACACCGGGCGGTCAGCGGCTGAAGGATTACTTCATTAGCCACAGGGCAGGTACTCAGCTGATGACTGGCGTCAAACTTTCTTCAGTTATCAATAAAAAAAAAAAAACACATTTCTGGTTCAACCTTTCCAAATTCCAAAAGATGTATTGCTTTTCTCGTTATCTTTGTTGTAAATGAAAGTGTTTTGAGTTTTCAGACTGTTGGCCAGACATGTTAAGCAAGACATAATTTTGGGGTCTTCGAACTTGATGAATTAACTTGAAGTCAATTTAATTCATACAGACAAATATCACAAATCCGCTTCAGGTACTTAACAATCTGTACAGCACACGACGCCCTCTGCTCGACTCCTTTTGACTGCTTTCGACCCTTGCTTTGGATATGTTTTTTTTTTTTTACTTGAAAGATTTCTTACATGGGGTTCATAAACTTAGCACAAAGAGTAAGGACATTTGTGTTTTGGTAGATTATTTCTCTGTGGTAACTAGGGCTGCCACCTCTTAGTCAATTAGTCGACTAATCGCTCGTTTTGGTCTTAGTCGACTAAGATTTCTTTAGTCCATTAGTCATTTTTTTATGCATATTCTTGCTTAATTACTCATTTCCAAGAAACTTATGAGCACATTTATGGTAAACACAAGATTTAAAGTGGTGCTTTTGCAGGATTAATTGTGGAGAAACTCAGTTTTACAGATGGTTAATTAACTACATTTATATTGTGCTTTTCTAGTCTTAACCACCTCTCAAAGCGCACAGCTCTGTCAATTAAATCAACTAATCGATTAGTCGACTAAATCCTAGAAGTGTTAGTGGACTAAGAATATCTTTAGTCGAGGACAGACCTAGTGGTAACCCTGCTCACACACTGGCATCCCATTCTTCAACCAGCATTTGTCACAAGTCAGCCAACGTGGTTGTGTTACTTTGGCACAAACAGCACGCCCAAGCTGATCCCACAAGTGTTCAATGGGTTAGAGGTCAGGACTGCTGGTTGAAGAATGGGACGCCATCCCACAGCAGTGTGTGACCAGCATGAGGAGGAGGTGCCAGGCTGTCGTGGCTGTGTATGGTTCTTCCACACGCTACCGAGGCTCCCGTTCGTGAAATGAATACATTGTTCAATTGCCAATATGTCTTGTTTCTTCAAGCTTCAATCATCCAATCCACCAAAGGAGTCAACGGCAGAATAATCTGTTTGGCAATGGCAGAGAAGATGTGGCTAATTTATCATGGGCGCACAACCCACATACTCAGCGCTGCTGCTCATCCCACAAATGCATTTTCGTTTTCAAATGGGGCCCCATTTGAAAAGGAACTAAACAGGCTTTCCAACAGTATAACATTTATTGCCAAAAAGCATTGTTACCACAGAGAAATAATCCACCAAACACAAATGTCCTTACTTTTTGTGCTAAATTTATCTTTTACATACACAACAGAGACCTTACATGAAAAAAAAATACTCATGTAAACTTGTTCTGGTAGAAACCCAAAATACAAGTATGAACCAGGGGTGTAGTGATATTACGCAGGTATACGCAGTGTACCCACTAAGAAAGCTTACATATAAAATACAGTATACCCACTGCAAAACATTAGACTACACCACTGGTATGAACCTAAAAACGTGCATGATATGGGACCTTTAACCCTGGTGTTAACCTAATTTTTTCCTGTTGGCTTTTATTTATACATTTTTTAATGTCTTAATGTTGTAATTTTTTTTGTCTTTTTTTCCATCTGTGTTTTAATTTTGCTCCGTGAAGCACTACAGTACATGTTTGCATGAAAGGTGCTTCATACATAAAGTGTAGTTGAGATTAGACTGCCAATAGAAAACCCTACATACAAAATAACATGCACTCGTAAATAGGACTTCCTACAACCTAAAAGCATGAGAGAAGACCACTAAATAAACATATATAGTATATCTCTGAATGGACCCAATCAAAGCTTTGGTGGCAGGAAATGACAAAAGTTTGTGTACATTATGTAGTACATTAAAACAGTCTTGCCAAAAGAGGCTCAAAACAACCGCTACAAGCAGCATGCCTGTTTTAGTGGTCTGCTCTCTCCAGACTGTGCTAAGCTAACTAAGCTAACTCTGAGCTTTTAAAAGGAGCACGTGAACGTAAACAGCACATTGGGCAGCTGCTAAACTTTCGAGAAAACCTACCAGACACAGCGGCGGTGGACTCACGGAGATATTAGACAACTAAACACAAACTAGGGCTCAGTTTACTCGTTAACATGCTCCATCTAAACCGCGTCTTGAATGCGTTTTCAGCTTCAACAGACAAAGCTAATCAAACCCAGATCGGCTTTTTCCTGATTTGTTTGTAACCTTTATTTCTTACAACAGAGACTGTGTATATATATATATATATATATATATATATATATATATATATATATATATATATATATATATATATATATATATATATATATATGAATATAATATACATATTTACAGTCTATGGCAAGAAAGCCTGTATGGGACTTTATTAAAATGATAATGTACATGTGAAAATGAAAATTTTGTTTCCACAAATGCGTTTCCACAAATGTATGAGATTTTTGGGTAAAATTTGAAATGCAATAATTATATAATTTTCATTTTCACATGCGTGTATAGGCATTTAATGACTATATTAAAATAATGTAATTTAATGGCAATTTTTGAAGAAAAAAATCGCTTTTTGTTGCTTTTTTTCCTGATGTTTTTTGACGCTTATTCAAATGTAAATTCAATTTTTATTTATAGTATCAAATCATAACAAGAGTTATCTCAAGACACTTTACAGATAATGCAGTGCAAACAATGCAGCCTAATGTTCCATTTATGCAAGCAATATGTAGATTAGATTAGACAGACTTTATTGATCCCAAAGCTAACACTCAGTGATGAAGTGTTAACAAATTGTAGCCTACTGCCTGTATAGGAATAAATAAATACCGTAGGTCCCACTTAAAATTATAATGCAATTTCTAACTATTTGAAAATGTGGTACATTATTAGCCTTTATTATTATTTTACAAATAAGAAAACAAATAACGCAATAAATCATAGTTTCTTCCCTGTGAATTTACATTTATGGATATGGATTTTAAGGACTATAATAATATGGACTGTAAATGGACTGTTCTTATATATCTATAATAAGATTAAACATATACTCATGAGTATTTTTCTGTGGAATATTCCCAGTGACAAAAGCACAAAAAACAGATCTGCTTTTTTTTAACTTATTGAGAATGTTTAGGTTTTTGTGAACAAAGCAGCGACTACAACCAATCAGTGTTGGATAAGTTAGCACATTAATGTATATAACTTAAATTTTAAAAAATCATAGTGAATGAATTCTCTCCGATTATCTCCATGGATCGATTTCACATCGGGAATCGACGCCCGATGTCTGAATACGTCATCCCCAAGCGCCGGGCAGTTTCTACAGCCGGGTCTTTCTTCTCTGCGCAGCAGCCGGTGTCTCTAGAAGGTTCTGACTGGGACCGGGTGGAGATACGTTAATCTGAGGCCATCCTAAGCCGAACCGCGGTGTACCAGCTCCGGGACTCATCGGTCCCGTTCTGAAGACTTCCCTTAACATTTTCCACCGATTATCAATCCAAGATGCCCGAAATGAAAGCAGCTCCGAGAGCCTCAAACACGGGGAGAAACAAAGGAGGGGCGTATGTGGACCGCGACAAGCCGGCCCAGATTCGGTTCAGTAACATCTCCGCTGCTAAAGGTAGATACAAAATATGTAAAAGCGTTTTAAAGCTGCCAATGTCCGACCCCAAAACATCACTTCTCTGACCCGTATCGTAGCTGTGGGCTGGGCGGGGCGGGGCTGGGCACCGTTATTCAGTCATTTTAATTAACCATTCACGTTAATTTCGGACGTTAGCTAGCTACCTGTTCCGAAATATGCCCAGAAAAGTGCCAATTTAACAGTGTTACTACGTATTTAAAGCACACACACTGTGCCTAGAAAACTCAAGAGGGATTTATTAATTTAAAAAAAGTCACCTTTTTTATTCGGCAAACGTGACATGCACCAGAAACTCATAACGTTAGATATAAATGCGCCAGAAACCACTTGCTTTACTGGCATTTTCATTGAGTTGCGTCTATTAAAGCCTCTTCCATTGTAGCGTATATAGCAAGCAGCATGAGACAACCATTTTTAATGCAAGACAATCGCTGAGTTTGGTGGCGTGTCTGCGAGATGCTCATGACTCAACACAATCTCAGCTTTAGCTAGCTCAGTGGCCCAAAGTGCTGCATACTATATATGGCCAGGAGCGAAGATTGCAGAGGTATGGGGTACAAAAATGTGTATTTAGTAAGTAAAAAATAAATAAAACTAAAGCAGAAGTAGAAGAGTTTTGGAGTATTACAGTGACATCACTTTGCTCATTCTAACTTTGTTTATCGGGCTTTTCTACAGACATTAATTCCGCAGAGAAAGAAGGAGCATACACGTACAATTGTAATAGTGTGCGACGGTTAAAGTCGTTGTCAGGGCTGCACAATTAATCGCAAATTTATCGAAATCGCAATATGGACTAGTGCAATATCCAAATCACAGGGAGGGGCAATATTTGTTACAGGCAGAATATGTGTCAACCCGTTCTGAATGAAGTATTGTGGCGCTGCAGAGACGTCCCGGTCTACAAATCATATCCTACAGACTAAAGAAAAAAATCTTTGTTTGGTATCCTCGCAAAAGTCACACTTTCATCATTTTAAATTATTATTATTATTTTTTTTTATGTAAATTATACAAAAATGATCATTCCCTCCAATATTGTGAATCATATTGCAATCACAATATCAGTCAAAATAATGGCAATTGCATATTTTGCTCATATCGTGCAGCCCTAGTCCTTGTAGAGTGACATTTTATAACAATACAGAAGGTAAAGTCTTAATTTTTAATTTTTAAATTAGGCTTGATTTTCCTTGTGACTTTTGGTCTCGCTCGTGAAATATTTCATGTGCTTTTTGTTGATTTCATTATCCTGAAACGCACACATGCGACATTTGCTGAAGAACGAGATTAACTTTAATGTTTCATAAGATGTGTTATTTGGTGTCGGCTTTATTTGTGCGTAGAGCTGGGCGATTTGTTTCCCTTATAAAAAAAAATAAATCTATTTTCGATTCGATATTCCCCCCTCTTCCATTTAAAACAAAATAACTGCGAACTATAAATATATTTAAAAAAATATATTTATTGTATTTAATTAAAATGCATCAACATAAACAAAATTGCAAAGGCAAACGCTTTCTCTAAGTGAAAAGTCACTGTGCAGTGTGCAACAAAGATTGTTAAACATCCAAATTATTTATACTGTGAATTTAGAATAAAAAAATAAAAAAAATCGTTTTTTTTTGAAAATATGAATCGATTTGACCTACCAACTTGATTTTTAAATCAAATAGATTTTTTTCCCAGCCCTATTTGTGCGTACGTATTTTGTAAATTAGAGTGTAGTCTAGACCTAGTCTTATCTGTAAAGTGTCTCGAGATAACTCTTGTTATGATTTGATACTATAAATAAAATTGAATTTGTGTGTGTGTGTGTGTGGGGCTAACTCTTGTTATTTGATACTATAAATAAAATTGAATTGAAAACATGGATGTTGAGTTAATAATAATAATAATAATAAATAATTGTCACCGTTCTGACTCATCGCCTGCTTGTTTGACAGCTGTTGCAGATGCCATCAGAACGAGCCTGGGCCCGAAAGGCATGGACAAAATGGTCAGTAAACAGATTTTGGGGGGTGCCGAAAGGCCAACTTCCCCCAGCTCCTGGGGTCGTGCACGCCTTTTCTAAAGCCGGCGCCGTTTGTTTCAGATCCAGGACGAGAAAGGTGACGTGACCATCACCAACGACGGCGCCACCATTCTGAAACAGATGCAGGTGCTCCACCCTGCCGCCAAAATGGTACGTTCCACCTGACACCCCTCCGATGGTGTTGGAGAATCCATCCACCCCCCCCCCCCCCCCCTAGATAATATGCAATAATTGGTATTTCAACATGAACTAATCTTTGTTTCAAACCTGTCTCTCTGTCTGTGTGTGTGTGTGTGTGCTCTCTCTGTCTGTCTGTGTGTGTCTCTCTCTGTCTGTCTGTGTGTGTCTCTCTCTCTGTCTCTGTGTGTGTGTCTCTCTCTGTCTCTCTGTGTGTGTGTGTGTGTCTGTCTCTGTGTGTGTGTGTGTGTCTCTCTGTCTCTGTGTGTGTGTGTCTCTCTGTGTGTGTGTCTCTCTGTCTCTGTGTGTGTGTGTCTCTTTCTCTCTGTGTGTGTGTGTCTCTCTATGTGTGTGTGTCTCTGTGTCTGTCTGTCTGTGTGTGTGTGTCTCTGTCTGTGTGTGTGTGTGTGTGTCTCTCTCTGTGTGTGTGTTTGTCTGTGTGTGTGTGTCTCTCTCTGTGTGTGTGTGTGTGTGTGTGTCTGTCTCTGTGTGTGTGTCTCTCTCTCTGTCTCTGTGTGTGTGTGTGTGTGTGTGTGTGTGTCTCTCTCTCTATCTCTGTGTGTGTGTCTCTGTGTGTGTGTGTCTCTCTGTGTGTGTGTGTGTGTGTGTGTCAATCTGTGTGTGTGTGTGTGTCTCTCTCTGTGTGTGTGTGTCTCTCTCTATCTCTGTGTGTGTGTGTGTGTCTCTCTCTGTCTCTGTGTGTGTGTGTGTGTCTCTCTCTGTGTGTGTGTGTGTGTGTGTGTGTGTCTCTCTCTGTGTGTGTGTGTGTGTGTGTGTGTGTGTGTGTGTCTCTCTCTGTGTGTGTGTCTGTCTCTGTGTCTCGCTGTGTGTGTGTGTCTCTCTCTGTGTGTCTGTCTCTCTGTGTGTGTGTCTGTGTCTCGCTGTGTGTGTGTGTGTGTGTGTGTGTGTGTGTGTCTCTCTGTCTCTCTCTGTGTGTATCTCTCTGTCTCTCTCTCTGTGTGTGTGTGTGTGTGTGTGTGTGTCTCTGTCTCTGTCTCTGTCTCTGTCTCTGTGTGTCAGCTGGTGGAACTAGCCAAAGCACAGGACATTGAGGCTGGTGACGGCACCACCTCCGTGGTGGTGATTGCCGGAGCGCTGCTGGACGCCTGCTCCAAACTGCTGCAGAAAGGTGAGAGCTGCGGAGGACAGAAATGAGCCTGCACATTCAAATAAAATTGTGCTTTTTCATGGATGATTATTGAAGAATGATCGAGGTTTGTCTTGCACATTACAAGAGAATGAATTCTGTTTTGGAAAGTATCCACCTCTTTTCATGCACTGATTAAAGAGTGGAAACACTGGAGGTGGAAAAGAGTGGAACTGTTAGCCTTTTGAAAATGAGAGGATGCAAATATAGGCTGCAATGAGGAGATTTTTCAAGTTCAAATTCAGACCCTTTTTGCCATGCTAACTTTGCAGTAATTAGAGAAGCACAACCCCACACTCAGTTTTTATTTGGGCTCCCATGGTAACAGGTTAGAGCTTGCACACTGCCTGTGTGACACACGCGTCTGAGCCGCAGCGAAAACGCGCGCATGCTAGAAATAGGACACACGCCTATTTCTCACGCAAGAGTGTTGGAAACATTTCCAGGCAAAATGGAATACAAAAACGTGTATATGTCACAAATACATATTAATAAATGACATTTTGATGTTTGAAAGTCTCTAGGTTTTGACATAAATGCAGATATGTAAATGTAATTTAAATAAAAAGAATTATTGATTTTCAAATATTGCACCCGTCAATACAGAACAAAGTATTCTGGAGCCTATTTTGCCGTCAATATTGCCGACGTTGTCTTTGCTGTAATCAGATCAGTATATATTTGTTTAATGTGAAGTATGCTGCTGCTTGAGCTACGTTTTTGGTGTGCGAAGACATAGAAAACGCCACGCAGCTGCAACACAACAAACGCTACACAGGCAGTGTGCAGGAGCCCTAAGTTAAGCTAATGGTTCAATGGGTTGTACTTCGTGTGGATGTGAGAGGAAAGACTTGCTTGTCATTGGCATCAATAACTTTGATCAGTCAGTCATTAAAAAAAAAAAAAAAAGAATTCAGTAAAATGCTGGAAAAATGGCAATCACAATTTCACAGAGCTCAAATTGACATCTTTTACATTGCTCACACAAAGATAATTAAATTAAAGCATAAAATTAAAAAGTCAGCAAATCCCCACAATTTGTAGCTGAAACCAGAGAATATTTGGCATTTTTTTTGCTCGGTAAATGACTTGCGAAAACACATTTTTGTTGGAAAATCTTTCTGCAGACAGACTACTCTTGTTAAGTAGTTTCGGTACTAATGTTGACGCGTTGTCCCGCGGGCCAGGTATCCACCCCACCATCATCTCCGAGTCGTTCCAGAAGGCCGTGGAGAAAGGCGTGGAGGTGCTGACGGCCATGAGCCGGCCGGTGCAGCTGAGCGACCGCGAGACGCTGCTCAACAGCGCCACCACGTCGCTGTGCTCCAAGGTGGTGTCCCAGTACTCCAGCCTGCTGGCGCCCATGAGCGTGGACGCCGTCATGAGAGTCATCGACCCGGCCACCGCCACTGGCGTCGACCTGCAGGACATCAAAATCATCAAGAAGCTCGGGTGAGTGTGAGATAGATAGATAGATAGATAGATAGATAGAATACAATACAATACAATACAATACAATACACTTTATTGTCCCCGAGGGGAAATTTGTCTTGGACACAGTGCCACATCCGTTGCTTCACAACACAGACAATATGTAACATAAAAACATTCTCAAGTTAAAGGTATAGTGGAGGATTTTCCCGAATTTTAGAAAAGAACCGCCCTCTGTACTTTTTGAAAAAATGCACATGCGCAACCCTCTGCCTGCTCCCGAGAGGGAACGCCTATTAAACGTGTGCACGAGAGTGCACTGTTTACAAGTTGCTGTCGGCATGGCTCATACAAGTCTACTTTCCAAAAGAAGATTTGCACTTTTTCACAAATTGAGATGTTTACCGTGTGTGCGTGACTTGTGCCAGGGCTAGCATCGCTAATCATAGCTTACATCAACTTTTACTAGCAGTGATTTTAAATGGATTTTTCCAAATAGCCAAACTTTACCTGTGGAGTAGAAACTTCTCCAGCGTGTGAAATATTCTCCCAAAAGCTTCAATGCTTCAATGCATGGCTGAAACCGTAGCTCAAGCTCACCACACATATACACCTGAAAGTTAGGGACGTAAACATATCACCAGAATGATTGACAACCAGGAGGACCAATAGACATGATGATCCACCGGGAAAAAGAAAATCCTCCACAATACCTTTTTAAATACAGTAAAATAAAATCAACATAAAAGTGAGATCAGCACAGCGTCCTGAGACACAAGGACAGAAAAGCACAAAAAAACAAAAGAAGGACACACATGACAGCACAGAAAGCACAACATCCTGAGAATTAACTGCAATAATTAAAGTGCAAAGTGCAAAAATGGCTGGGGTATTTACTGCACCCCTGCTCTGCTGGACTAAGATTTACTGTTGGAGTTCAGCAGCTTGACGGAAGTTGGAATAAACGATGACTTTAGTCTGTTTGTTTTACATTTTGGCACACGGCTGGCAGAAGTTCATATTCAAGGAAGAGAGGGTGTAGTGAGCGCTGGGATCCAGCTGGTTCTGGAGCTGTAACGATCCCAGGGTACTCTGCGTTATTGAAGTAATTTGGGACTTTTTATTTTTGGAGCCACTCCTGCCTGCATTCAAAGATTTGATCAGGGTTTCCCCTCCTTGTGTCTTTGCGTTGTGTGTTTTTTTTTTTTAGAGGGACCATTGATGACTGTGAGCTGGTGGACGGCCTGGTGCTGACCCAGAGGATCTCCAACACCGGCGTGTCCCGTGTGGAGAAGGCCAAGATCGGCCTCATCCAGTTCTGCCTGTCCCCTCCCAAAACTGACGTGAGTCACTTTTTATAAATCTCTTCTCAGAGGAGAGATAACTGCTTTTCTGTCTGCCTTTTAATAGTATGTGATTTTGGAAATGTGTCTTTACTGTGGTCTTTATCGTTTTGTACAAAAGAGACAATCACAATCAAAGTGATCTCCACTGCAATAAATTGAGTAGGGCTGGGTATCGCCTGTGATTTCAAGGTCCCGATTCAAATACCTTTTTCGCTTAGGGAAATTTAAGTTACAGCACCAGTTTTGTTGGATATGAAAGAGCTTTTAAGAGAACATTGCTTTGAATTGTACAAGCAAGAAGCAACTCTCAATTTTTCAAACAATATTTTCACATAATTAAGATATTAAAGGAACAATTTCAGGGTTTTTATTAATCCGATAACTCAAACAAAGATTATTTTAACCCCCGGTCCTAGAATTGAGATTCATGGTTGTGCAGAACTCTTCACACAAACATTCACGCAAAATGATCACATCATCACAATATGCTTCCACTGAGTTGTGATACTGAATCGTCGTCGTGTCCTACAGTTTCACCTTTGCAAAGCCCAGCGCCCCGCTGCCAAATGACACTTAGCTGCAACACAAACAAATATATTTATTCAGCTATTCACACGCAATGAGGCATATCTTCAGTTGTGATTGAACTGTATTTTGTGAGGAACTATAGGACACTTAACATCTACAATAGGTCTACAAAATTAATCAGAACGGACCCACCGCGGTGATGTTTTTGGTGGAGCTGTTCTTTTAATAGTCGACTCGGAAGAAATCGAGTGTTTTGACAATAAACTCCATCAACACAACAGTGTGGAGTTAAACTGGACGGGCCCAATAACCCCTGAATAGTTCTACTTGTTGTTAAATTGCATTATGTCGGCAGGATCATTTAAAAGGCAACCGCGACTACATTGTGCGTCTGCCGTATTTCCGATACCGTGGCGGCAGAAATTTTGCCATGGCAGGCCGCCACTACAAAATCAACATAGAGGAAACACTGAATTATAGCATGAAGTTCTCTTGGCACACTTTTCAACACACTGTGCTGTTCCAGATTAATTTCCCAAAAAGTGTCATGTTCCCATCAATCAAAGCTATCCCAAAAGATATTACTTTATAAGCTTTGATTTAAAGCACTCCCAGTTTGTAACTTCTCTGTCGTGGTTCTTTTTCTCTCCTGACCGTATGTTTGTTTGTTTTTTCCGGCGTGCAGATGGACAACCAGATCGTGGTGTCCGACTACGCCCAGATGGACCGGGTGCTGCGCGAGGAGCGCGCTTACATCCTCAACATGGTGAAACAGATCAAGAAGGCCGGCTGCAACGTGCTGCTCATCCAGAAGTCCATCCTCAGGTACACAAACACCACTAACGCCAGAGCAGATACTGGCGTCCATTGGATATGGATCGTAAAACATGTTTCACGCTAACGACAAACGCTCCTTTTGACAGGGACGCTTTGAGCGACCTCGCACTGCACTTCCTCAACAAAATGAAGATCATGGTGGTGAAGGAGATCGAGAGGGAGGACATTGAGTTCATCTGCAAGGTGAGCGTCATTGAAATATTCACAGCTTGTTGTTAATGTTAAGACCCTTCCATCTAGGGCTGTGCTCGATTGAAGAAATTCTTAGTCGACTAACACTCATTCAATTGTATCGACTAATCGATTAGTTGATTTAATCGACAGATCTGTAAATCTGAGTTTCTCTGCAAAGAGTCATGCAAAAGCACCACTTTAATTTTTGAAAGAGATAGAGATGTGCTCGTACGTTTCTTGGAAATAAGTCATTCAGCATGAAAACAAGCATAAAGACATGACTAATCGTCTAAAGAAATCTAATTTGCCGAAGACCAAAACGACCGATTAATCGACTAAGAGGGAGCAGCCCTACCTCCATCACTTTCTAAAGTACTGATATTTCTTTTTATTTTGGTATTAAGAGTAGATATTTCTCATGTTAGTTTGGCTTGTAGATGAGAACCCAAGTAGTTTTGGCTTTGATAAAATGTATAATGGCTTCCAAGTTAGCCAAGGACTTCATAGTGAACTCTACTAATTATTATTTGCTTGTAAATTTATTAAAAACGTTATTAGCCAGGTGGACATTTAAACTCGTAAGTAAACATTTGACTTTAGAATGACCTTGTCTGGGTCTTCATTTATATTTGGTTCTGTTTGACTCTGTTACGACCGGCTCACAGGCCCCAACAAAAGCGGGAGATGCACAGTAACGTAACGATGATAAAGTGAACTATTATTAAATAATGATGCGAACAAGAGCAAGATGAAGTGTGATTGTCAGTATCAGTGGTGAATGAGGGTGTGTGGATGTAGTGGAGAATGTGAGGTGCATGTTGTCAGTAGTTAACAAAAGGTAAAAGGAAACGGAGAGAAATCATGCTGGTGCGCTGTCGGGGGAATGCGGCCACCTGGTCTCGGGGCAGGCGGGGTTAAGTAGCCGGGGAGGTCCGGCCAGCTGATCACTGTCATCTCATTATCTCCTCCGGTACACCTGCACGTAGACAAGACAAACCGCAGTACACATGTACGTAGGGCTGGGCATTATATCGATATTATATCGATATATCGTGATATGAGACTAGATATCGTCTTAGATTTTAGATATCATAATAACGTGATATGACATAAGTGTCTTTTCCTGGTTTTAAAGGCTGCATTACAGTAAAGTGATGAACTTTTCTGAACTTACCAGACTGTTCTAGCTGTTCTATTATTTGCCTTTTCCCCACTTAGACATTGTGTCCAAATTACTGATGATTATTTATCTAAAATCTAAGTGTGAAGATATTTTGTTAAAGCACCAATTGTCAACCCTATAATATCGCCGCAATATCGATATCGAGGTATTTGGTCAAGAATATCGTGATGTCTGATTTTCTCCATATCGCCCAGCCCTACATGTACGACAGGCCCAGGGCCGTCACAGACTCCTACGTGGAACACTAACAGGCGACTAGGACATTTCTCTTATGCAAATAAACTCATCGTTTGACAAAATACAACTTCTCCCCTCCAGACTCTAGGCACCAAGCCCATCGCCCACATCGACCACTTCACTGCAGAGATACTCGGCACGGCCGAGCTGGCGGAGGAGGTCAACCTGGACGGCTCCGGCAAGCTGGTCAAGGTACGCAACGAGCCCAGTCTTTGCACTCCGATCTGGGACGATCTGTGGCGGCTTTTAGGGCCGTTTTCAGATCAGTAACCCTGTGTACGTCTCCAGTGTTGAGAAGCTGAATGTTCAGACACTGTGGAGGTCATGCCTCGCGGTAAATGTTTATCCGTTGCTCCTCTGCAGATCACCGGATGCACCAGCCCCGGGAAGACGGTGAGTATCGTGGTTCGTGGCTCCAACAAGCTGGTGATCGAGGAGGCCGAGCGCTCTATCCACGATGCGCTGTGTGTTATCCGCTGCCTGGTCAAGCAAAGGTCGGTCATTTCTGCATTTCTGAGTTAATTTCACACAAGAATAGCATTCCTCACTGCTTATACTGAGATAAAATCCAAACCCATTCAGAGTTCAGGCACAGATTCCCTCCTACAAAGGCGCTCTTGCATTTGTTCATCCTGCAGGAGCGTAAGAAATGGAGGAACAGTAATGTTGAAAGCTCACCTTTTTTTTTAATTCGGTCCTGGTTGTCTCGGCAACTTGGCCGGGTAGCTCTCACACATGTATTACATATCCAGGGGAAATTATTTCAAACGTTTTTTTTTTTTTTGTTTGTTTGTTTTTTTTTTTCAGAACATTAAATGTACAGAAAATCCACAAATCACTCAGGGAAATGAATCTGTCAACTTTCTTTTAAGACCATTTCCATTTTTCTTATCAGTAATAACATTATTAAGGATTAATTTCTAAGATTTGGTAACAAAATGACATCTCTTAAAAGTCTGACGGGTCGAGAAACGACAAACCAACCTCCCCAGGTTAGTCAAACTTATTTGAAAGACAAACTGTAAAATGATTACCCAAAACTGTCCGTTTTTAAACGTACTCCCTTCCTGCTTCCACTTTGACCTACTGTACACAATTAGGGATGCACCGATGACATTTTGGGCTGATACTGTTGTTTGATATTTGCTAAAATGTAAATTTTAATGTTTTGTTGTTAAACCTTTTTCTGACGGGGAGACAGAGAAAAAGTAAAGGACTGTTGTCCCAGCGCAACAAATCAACACGTAAACATCGGCCACCCCATCGGTGAATGCTGTCTTATTCACAGATAGGCCTACGGCAGTCATAGGGGCAAATATCGGCCGATACCGATGTTCTGCCGATAAATTGGTGCATCCCCATACTCTGTGAGAACACACTTTTCTTGTGTATTGGGGGATTGATACGTTTCGCATCAATTTGTGCGTTTACAACCTGTGTGACCGTCTACATACGGCAGCTCTCGGCATGTTCTTGCACTCAATGATATTTTCACATCTAAATTATTGCATCACCAGCTGGTCTATGTCGGGTTCTACTATCCTAAAACCAGTTGAGCTTTTGTACAAAAAGGCACTCAAAACTCTAGATAAAAAACCTTTTTCTTATCATTATTGCAAAATCTTAGAGAAATATAACTTGCTAACTTTTGACAATTTTTTGTAAATTTTCCTCAATATGCTTAGTTTATAAAGTACTGCATGGCTTGGCACCACCGCCATTGCAAGAATTTATTAAATACAGACAGACTCGGATTACTAGAGCTGTTGTAAACAGGGTTTTTTTTTTTTTTTCCTTGTTTCATATAACAAATGTTATTAGTGTATATATTGTCTTAAAACTAACCACGTATGGGTCACCTCTACTCGTATGTCATACCGTATTAGTTTAGTGAAACATATGTCTGTTGAGGTTCTGTTTTAACATTTATTAATAATTTGTTTTTTTGTTTTGGTTTTTTTCATCCTGTTTTATATAGCAGATGTTAATAGTGTTTATCTTATTTCCTGTTATTGTAATTTATATCTGCCAAATGGGACTACAGATGGAAATTAGCCTTTGGGCTATAATCTGGCACTTTTACGTGTACTGCTGTACATGTTCATTAAATGTGCATTGTCCTTAAATAAATAAATCTGACGTTAGGGCTGCTCGATTATGGAAAAAATATATATAATCACGATTTATTTTGGTCAAATATTGAAATCACGATAATTTAACACGATTACTCGTGGACTTCTGGAAAGATGTTGCAATTACTGAACTTAAAAAAAAACAGTTGGAAAAAGTTCAATAAATGAACAGTGTAAAAAAAAACACATCTGTGAAATTTGCCTTTTTAATACTTTTCCTATTGAAACTTTATTTTTTTATTCAGAACACGAGAGAAAATAAGAGTTTACTTGCAAAACGTAATGAGCTAAATAATTGTTTTTCTCGATTATTCTGTTTTTGTGATCATTGGGAGCTGAAATCATTATCGCGATTGCAATTTCGATTAATTGCACAGCCCTATCTGACGGCTTGTGTTTCTTGACTCATTGGACTTTGTTGTAGCGGCCGTCACCACGTTCCCAGGTTTAGCCATTAGCGGGCTTTCCTTTTGCGTACACAATGTTGACAATATTGTATAATTATAATTATTGATGCGTCTTCAATAGGGCTGCCACCTCTTAGTCGACTAATCGGTCGTTTTGGTCTTAGTCGACTAAGATTTCTTTAGTCGATTAGTCATTTTTTTATGCTTATTCATGCTTAATTACTTATTTCCAAGAAACCTCTGAGAACATTTATGGTAAACACAAGATTTAAAGTGGTGCTTTTGCAGGATTAATTGTGGAGAAACTCAGTTTTACAGATGGTTAATTAACTACATTTATATTGTGCTTTTCTAGTCTTAACCACCTCTCAAAGCGCACAGCTCTGTCAATTAAATCAACTAATCGATTACTCGACAAAATCCTATAAGTGTTAGTCGACTAAGAATTTCTTTAGTCGAGGACAGCCTTATGGTGCGTTCTTTTTGTCTTGTAATCGCGACTAGTAGCTTGAGTGTGACGTCACATCCGTGTCGAAAAACGAATAACCGCGGGGTTATTGCGTTCTTTTTGTCACACGATACTACGAGTCAGAGAAAAGATGGTTTTTATTAACATTTTTAGTAACCTTTAGGATTCTATTCACCCAGTTATTGACATATTACACACATATATTTCACAGTTTGATGCATGAAAATTACGTTTTGATTAATGTTAACGTTAGGCTACTGCTCTGCTTTCTGCTCAAGACTCCGCTTAAAGCCGTTGTTGTCATATAGCAACCAAGCGTCTCTAGCCAATTTCAGCTGCACGAGCTCCAAAATAACTAATCAGGTGGTATTTAACTCCTAATAAGACTGTAGAGACATGCCTATAGGTAGTAGTATACAGCACTATGTTTAACTCCTAATAAGACTGTAGAGACATGTCTATAGGTAGTAGTATACAGCACTATGTTTAACTCCTAATAAGACTGTAGAGACATGCCTATAGGTAGCAGTATACAGCACTATGTTTAACTCCTAATAAGACTGTAGAGACATGTCTATAGGTAGCAGTATACAGCACTATGTTTAACTCCTAATAAGACTGTAGAGACATGCCTATAGGTAGCAGTATACAGCACTATGTTTAACTCCTAATAAGACTGTAGAGACATGCCTATAGGTAGCAGTATACAGCACTATGTTTAACTCCTAATAAGACTGTAGAGACATGCCTATAGGTAGCAGTATACAGCACTATGTTTAACTCCTAATAAGACTGTAGACATGTCTATAGGTAGCAGTATACAGCACTATGTTTAACTCCTAATAAGACTGTAGAGACATGCCTATAGGTAGCAGTATACAGCGCTATGTTTAACTCCTAATAAGACTGTAGAGACATGCCTATAGGTAGCAGTATACAGCGCTATGTTTAACTCCTAATAAGACTGTAGAGACATGTCTATAGGTAGCAGTATACAGCACTATGTTTAACTCCTAATAAGACTGTAGTGACATGCCTATAGGTAGCAGTATACAGCACTATGTTTAACTCCTAATAAGACTGTAGAGACATGCCTATAGGTAGCAGTATACAGCACTATGTTTAACTCCTAATAAGACTGTAGAGACATGTCTATAGGTAGCAGTATACAGCACTATGTTTAACTCCTAATAAGACTGTAGAGACATGCCTATAGGTAGCAGTATACAGCACTATGTTTAACTCCTAATAAGACTGTAGAGACATGTCTATAGGTAGCAGTATACAGCACTATGTTTAACTCCTAATAAGACTGTAGAGACATGCCTATAGGTAGCAGTATACAGCACTATGTTTAACTCCTAATAAGACTGTAGAGACATGTCTATAGGTAGCAGTATACAGCACTATGTTTAACTCCTAATAAGACTGTAGAGACATGCCTATAGGTAGCAGTATACAGCACTATGTTTAACTCCTAATAAGACTGTAGAGACATGCCTATAGGTAGCAGAATACAGCGCTATGTTTAACTCCTAATAAGACTGTAGAGACATGCCTATAGGTAGCAGTATACAGCACTATGTTTAACTCCTAATAAGACTGTAGAGACATGCCTATAGGTAGCAGTATACAGCACTATGTTTAACTCCTAATAAGACTGTAGAGACATGCCTATAGGTAGCAGTATACAGCACTATGTTTAACTCCTAATAAGACTGTAGAGACATGTCTATAGGTAGCAGTATACAGCGCTATGTTTAACTCCTAATAAGACTGTAGAGACATGCCTATAGGTAGCAGTATACAGCACTATGTTTAACTCCTAATAAGACTGTAGAGACATGTCTATAGGTAGCAGTATACAGCACTATGTTTAACTCCTAATAAGACTGTAGAGACATGCCTATAGGTAGCAGTATACAGCACTATGTTTAACTCCTAATAAGACTGTAGAGACATGCCTATAGGTAGCAGTATACAGCACTATGTTTAACTCCTAATAAGACTGTAGAGACATGCCTATAGGTAGCAGTATACAGCACTATGTTTAACTCCTAATAAGACTGTAGAGACATGCCTATAGGTAGCAGTATACAGCACTATGTTTAACTCCTAATAAGACTGTAGAGACATGCCTATAGGTAGCAGTATACAGCACTATGTTTAACTCCTAATAAGACTGTAGAGACATGCCTATAGGTAGCAGTATACAGCACTATGTTTAACTCCTAATAAGACTGTAGAGACATGCCTATAGGTAGCAGTATACAGCACTATGTTTAACTCCTAATAAGACTGTAGAGACATGCCTATAGGTAGCAGTATACAGTGCTATGTGTACGACTTCTTCATTTGGTTACAACAAAGACAAAAGTGCTTAAAATTGTAGAAAACCACAATGTTTACTACGTGTGATGCACGACGTAGCCATCTTTGAAAGTGAACTCGGGGTCCTCTGAGTTCAGACGACTTGACGAGTTGTAAATACGACCTCGGGGGCGTTCTTTTTGCAACTTCCGGGTCGTAACTCCGGAAAACAACCCGGTTCCTGACCGAACTCTGACATAAACCAGTCTGTGATCCACCTTCAATAACCTTTCTTCCTTCTCCTATCTCCTCCTCCCCTCAGGGCTCTGATAGCTGGTGGTGGCGCTCCAGAGATCGAGCTGGCCGTGCGTCTGGCCGAGTACTCGCGCACTCTGGCCGGCATGGAGGCCTACTGCGTGCGGGCGTACGCCGACGCCCTTGAGGTGATCCCCTCGACGCTGGCTGAGAACGCAGGCCTGAACCCCATCTCCACGGTGACGGAGCTCCGCAACCGGCACGCTCAGGGAGACAAGATGGCTGGCATCAACGTCCGCAAGGTCTGCCCCTCCTCCTCCTCCTCCTCCTCCTCCGCTTTCATTACATGGTGGCGTTCATGAAGTAACGTAGTGAAGACTGAAACAGAATAGGGCTGCGCAATGTGAGGAAAATATGCGATAACGATATTACTTGCGATAAATAAAACGGATATTAAAGTGTTCCAGGTTCTGCAGTTTTCTGTATTCTGCTAAAATACAACAAACTGCTCGTTGAATTTAAAACAAACGAAAGTAAATCATTTCCGGGTTAACAAATTAAAACATTGAATTGAATATAAAAGGCCCCAATAATAAAAAGGCAAGGCAATTTTTATTTATATAGCACATTTCAGCACAAGGCAACTCAAAGTGCTTTACACAAATCATCAATCATTAAAGAACAAATAGCAAGATAGGGAGTAAAATGAGAATAAAAATAGTAATGAATACAAATTTAAAACCATTTAAGATACATAAATAAAAATATAGTTCAGTATAAAAAAAAAAGTACAATTCCGTATTAAAATTGTATACGAAATAAAATACAAGAATAAAATTCACTGTTCGATAAAGAATTAACGAAAAGCATTATCAAAAAAGTAAGGTCTTCAGCCTTGATTTAAAAGAGCTGAGAGTTGGGGCAGTTTTCTGGTATTTTGTTCCAGATATGCGGAGCATAAAAACTAAACGGATGAGTTGCATTTTAAAGTGCAGTTTTCTAACGAATACAAAAATTCTGTGTCTTTCGTGACATGTCGCAGCCTTTCGCGATGTATTTATTGCTGGTTTATAATAAGAAAGCCATGTTGAATTGCATATCGCATTCAGTTGTGATCTAGAAATAAAACTATATTGGATCTTTTCCAAAAGGTAAATTACTTGTGATGATTCTGCAGCATTAAGACTCTCCACCACACACTTCCCAATAGGCTGTTCATCCTCCTCTGTCATTAATGTTTTCCTTTGCTTTTTCAAGGCTGTGACTGGCTGTTTTCTTTTTTATTTATCTTGAAGAAACCTACTGTGAGAAAAGAAAGAAATCGGATAAAAACAAAGTGATAAATCAGTCTGATTCCAGGAGTCCGAGAAAAGGGCAGACAGAAGCATAATGCTTTACAAGATCATACTACAGAGAAACAAATGGATATGTATATCTAAAAATACAGGTCATATAACAACAACCTAACTGGTCAACTGTGTGTGTGTCTCTCACAGGGAGGAATCTCCAACATCCTGGAGGAGCTGGTGGTGCAGCCTCTACTGGTCTCCATCAGTGCTCTGACCCTTTCCACAGAGACGGTTCGCAGCATCCTCAAGATCGACGACGTGGTAAGACTCGTAACCTCCGAAACTGTGGATTAAATTGGATTTTAAAATGGATTTATTTTCAGCCAGCTGCTCGGAGTCTATATTCAAGATTTTGCTGAGTCTGAGGTCATGGTTAAGTCTGTTTTTTGTCTCGTTAACAGGTGAACACCCGATAAATTGAGTCTGTCCCGTGAGTTCTGTCCACTAAGCCTGCTCGTACTGCGAGGGATCAGAGGACTCTGTCAACGTCTGTCTGTTCAGATTTCCGCTGTAGTTGTTACGTTGCATAATTTAATAAAAAAGGCTTCTTTTTTTTTGTTGACACTCCAGCTGTTGCCCGTGTGATTCTTTTGCTCCAATTTTTATGGTCCTAATCATGGTCCTACTGCTCTTTCAGAGGATTTTAAACACCTTTTTTTAAAATTTGCTGCATTTTAAAGTTTTTGGATCCACGCAGAATGTGATTTCCTCTTTTCCATAAGGATTTTCTGTTTAGTGAAAACATTATTCATTGTGTTTTTTATTCTGACAGCTTTTAGGCCATTTACTCAAAATGTTTGTATATTGATGAAATCACAAATTCTTGGCAAATGTCTGAGTTTTTATGGCGAGAAGTATAAAAGATAAGTAGCAAACCTAAACACAAATGGCACACAAGAAAATAAAAGCATTTCCTTTTAAAACACTAAACCGAACAAATAGACAAAATACACAATGAACATAGGACGGATCAAATATGCCTCAACATTTGAATTTATCTGTGTAATCATGACGTTTTCTCAAGTTATCTCCAGTGGAAGTCAGAAGAGAACCACTTCATCGATATATTGGATAGTTGTGCTTTTATTTTGAAGGGAACCCACAGCTTTTCGTTTCCTGTTAGACTCCGTCATTTCCTTACCAACCAAGCGGCTCCGTTGCTAAGGAGAACACCTGCTGCCGGTTTACCGACGCTTTAGCTCACGGACAGCGACTACTGACCTTTTAGGCCTAGCTATCCCAAAAATACCGGATTGTTGTAACACGTATTTGTATTTTTAACTGAAAACGGCACCGCCATGGCGAACGCCCACCGGACAAACGTTATGGTCACGTCGTGTTTGAAAACGCCGGTTGACCCGCACACCAAGGCGCCGTTAGCGTCTTACGAGCGGGAGAGAGTGCTGCCGTGCTCTGCTACAAGTCTCACGGACAACCGGGACTACGAGAAGGAGGTAACGTTAAAGACGACACCAACCGCATTACTCCGTATTAACCAGTGGTGTAGTCTAGCGACGTTAGAGGCAGGTATACCCGTTAAGGCAGAGATCTTCAACATGGGGTCCGGGACCCCTAGGGGGTCGTCAGAGTCACTGCAGGGGAGCCTCCAAATTATTGTCAATTTTTGAAAGTTTTTTTTTTTTTTTTTGTTCAAAACTTTAAATGTCTAAACATAATTCCCACATATTATTAGCAAATATAAATCCCCATTGACGATAGGCTTACTGGGCGATATGGACCAAAAGTCATATCCCGGTATATTTGGCTGAATATCGATATACGATATATATCCCGATATTTTTTAAACATAAATACTGTACAGTACAGGCCAAACGTTTGGACACACCTTCTCATTCAATGCGTTTCCTTTTTATTTTCATGACTATTTACATTGTAGATTCTCACTGAAGGCATCAAAACTATGAATGAACACATATGGAATTATGTACTTAACAAAAAAGTGTGAAATAACTGAAAACATGTCTTATATTTTAGATTCTTCAAAGTAGCCACCCTTTGCTTTTTTATTAATAAGGGAAATAATTCCACTAATTAACCCTGACAAAGCACACCTGTGAAGGTAAAACCATTTCAGGTGACTACCTCATGAAGCTCATTGAGAGAACACCAAGGGTTTGCAGAGTTATCAAAAAAAGCAGTTACAACAGTCTGATAAGTTCAGATAATGTAGCCTTTAAAACCAGGAAAAGACACTTATGTCATATCACGATATTACGATATCCAAAATCTAAGACGATATCTAGTCTCATCTCACGATATTGATATCGCCCAGCCCTAGCCTCTAGGTAAGGTAGTCACTAAGATAGCCACCCCACAGATACAGTTTATCCTAAAGATTCACTGTTCCTCATAAAAGATGATTTATTAAAATGATGCCAACAATTAATATTTTAATAGCTTAGTATTCTATGCACTAAAAGGTATGTATAAAGGCTTTAGGCCGCTCTACACATTATTGTAGTCCTAGTTGAATATTCAACTTAATTTTATATGTGCAGTAGTAGGGGGTCCTTGTCCATCTCTCTTTCAGTTAATGGGTCCTTGGCTTAAAAATCCTTTATAGAGCCCTGCTCTAAGGTAACATTTTGGCCCATATATTTAAAGCTATACATATACAGTACACCCAGTACTACAATACATTAGACTAGCTACACCACTGGTATTAACCCTGATTAACTTTTGTACTTGTACTTCCATGTTATGCTACTTTATACTTCTATTTGACTCCAATAGCTACATTTCAGAGGGAAATGTAGGCTACTTTTTAATTTACAAACCTGATATGCTTACATATTATGATGAAAGGAGCCATTCTGCATAATGAGTACTTTTGTTACTTTTATTATAGGCCTGCTTGTAATAAAGTATTTATAGACTACGGTAATTCTACTTTTACTTTAGTACTTCTTCCACCACTGGTATTAATTGTGGGGTGAGGAAGTACTTTTACTTTTGATACTTAAGGTACATTGAGCTAATAATACTGATGTACTTTTTCTAAGCCTAAGTAACATTTTGAATTCAGGACTTTAACTTCTAACTAAGTACTTTTAGACTATGGTATGCCTACTTTTACCTAAGTTATGGTGCTTTTCCATTACATGGTACCTACTCGCCTCGCCTCTACTCGCCTTTTTTGGTTTTGCATGACGAAAAAAAGTCCCTGGTACCTGCTAACAGATACTTTTTTCGCACCTCCTCAGTCGAGGTTCCAAGCGAGCTGAGGCGAGCCGAGAAGGTGACGTGAAACCCTGCAGGCTGCTGATTGGTCGGAAAGAATCGTCACTGATCACCGCATTGCTAGCGACAGACGGCATTTTTAAATAGTTTAGCCAGCGGTGTTTTTTTGCTGCCGGAGGCTCCACGTAGAGCTTTCTCCGTAGCATACAAGTGGCCTGATGGTTATACTGGTGCGCTGGTGTGTGTAATGTGTGATGTGTGTGTGTCGAGTCGCCGTATGTGTGTGTGTGGGGAGCTGGTGAGCGAGGGAGAAGTGAGAGAGTGACGGCGATTATCTCCGCAGCGAGTAGCGACTCTAGAGTCATATATATGTGAGAGTAGCGACTCTAGAGTCATATATATGTGAGAGAAACAAAGCGAGTAGCGACTCTAGAGTCATATATATGTGAGAGAAACAAAGCGAGTAGCGACTCTAGAGTCATATATATGTGAGAGAAACAAAGCGAGTAGCGACTCTAGAGTCATATATATGTGAGAGAAACAAAGCGAGTAGCGACTCTAGAGTCATATATATGTGAGAGAAACAAAGCGAGTAGCGACTCTAGAGTCATATATATGTGAGAGAAACAAAGCGAGTAGCGACTCTAGAGTCATATATATGTGAGAGAAACAAAGCGAGTAGCGACTCTAGAGTCATATATATGTGAGAGAAACAAAGCGAGTAGCGACTCTAGAGTCATATATATGTGAGAGTAGCGACTCTAGAGTCATATATATGTGAGAGAAACAAAGCGA
Organism: Perca schrenkii; assembly: GCA_025617405.1. Classification (NCBI taxonomy): domain Eukaryota; kingdom Metazoa; phylum Chordata; class Actinopteri; order Perciformes; family Percidae; genus Perca; species Perca schrenkii. The sequence continues at coordinate 38,645,096 of CM046788.1, forward strand.
GTAGCGACTCTAGAGTCATATATATGTGAGAGAAACAAAGTGAGTAGCGACTCTAGAGTCATATATATGTGAGAGAAACAAAGCGAGTAGCGACTCTAGAGTCATATATATGTGAGAGAAACAAAGAGAGTAGCGACTCTAGAGTCATATATATGTGAGAGAAACAAAGAGAGTAGCGACTGTAGAGTCATATATATGTGAGAGAAACAAAGAGAGTAGCGACTCTAGAGTCATATATATGTGAGAGAAACAAAGCGAGTAGCGACTCTAGAGTCATATATATGTGAGAGAAACAAAGTGAGTAGCGACTCTAGAGTCATATATATGTGTTCACGGTGGGAAATCTGGAGCAGTAAACGTTAACTATCTCTTTGATATCATGTTGTTCACGGAGACAGAGAACCAGGAAATGCGGCGGGGATTTGTCAATGGGAAAGCAAGCTACTAAGCCACGCCCACGGCAGTCGCTATGATGACCAGCCACGCTGAGGCGATTCTTAAAATCTGCAATGGAAAACGGACGCACAGCGAGGCGAGGCAAGTCGAGTAGGTACTGGTAATGGAAAAGCACCTTAAAGGGTTAAACGTGGCTCACTTTTTAACACACGTTATAGCATGGCACGCCCTCATACTCTGCTTCTGACTGGCTAGTAGTCCTTACCTAGGTACTGTCAGGGCACGCCCTCATACTCTGCTTCTGACTGGCTAGTAGTCCTTACCTAGGTACTGTCAGGGCACGCCCTCATACTCTGTCAGTTTTTCAATGCTTTTGATGCTTTTTTAAATTATGGATAATTTTGCATAATAGTTAATATCAGAGTATGTTGAGTGAATCACAGACTTGTATCTGTCAAAGTTTAGTCAGGAGGCTGTTTTGAAAGCATTGAAACTTTCTTTTCAAATGCTATAAAATTAAATAAAAACACCCAAAATTCAATGAAAGTAATCATTAATTTTACCTGTGAAGAATGTTGCATGGGTCCCATACAACCTACATGCACCCATCCAAGTTATTTTAGGGCAATTTGGTTGTAAGAAACCCATATTTCTGATATTAAAAACTTTGGAAAACGGGTCAAATTTGACCCGAGGACAAGACAAGGGTTAAATGTTTTCCAGTATACTTTTATTTTGAAACAGATCTCGTCCAGTTAACGGGCTGTTGACAGTTTCAGGTCAGTCCATGTGATGGAGAGGATTTGACCTGCATAACGTTGTTGTTGGGCCTGACTATTTTTGGACTTCCGTCTTGACTACCAGACGTCACGTCATTTAGTTTATAATCCCCAAACTCTTAATTATCCTTTGGACAACAACACACCTCCTCCTCTTCCTCCCATGCATGATCCTGCAGCTGTTGTCCTAGTTCAGGGAAAGACAAACACGCTAATTATATTGTGAGAATCAAAAGAGACGGACACCTGATGCAGGATGAGTGTGTGTCAGTTGAGCTCTTTTCCCGGTAAGCTGCCCTTTAGTGCGTCCACCATATGGCCCTCGTCTCTGCCGGTAATAGGCTTACCGGTCCTGGAGGAGCCACCGAGCAGCGCCGCTCTGCTCCAGAACACCTGCTGGTTATAAACAAACGCCCTGCAGTTAGCATAAAATACAATAAAATGGCAGCTTCCAAAAAGAAATATATCACTTTCAGGCTACATTTTTTAAATCATGTTACATAAGTCATATAATGTGTGCGTCAAATCAAAGCACAAAACCCACTGAGGCCTCCCTCGCCAAAAAAGTTGCTTAAGATTTAAATGATTGGCAAATGAGATTTGCGTGACTTTTGGCCTTTTCAGCTGGAGTATGAGGACTCGGGCTCTGATTTCTGTGACGAGGACTACGTGGGGAAGGGCGGTCCTCTCGTGATGACCGACTTCAGAGCGGCAGGAGACCGCCTCGACCTGAGCGAAATCTTCTTCTCCAACGAGGAGTACTACAGCAAGCTGGAGGAGCTGAAGAAGGCGCACCTGCGCACCATGGCTGAGCTGGAGAGCATGTATCGGCGGAAGCTGCAGCTCCAGGCCATGGAGCCTCTGGACATGACGATGCTGGAGACAGGAAGGCACAGGTGGGTGGCTTCTGGTCAAGATTATCTTAAGAGGAACTTCAAGATGAATTCTGTTTTGTTTCCCAGGTCTTATTTTATGACCTAAACACAGATAATGTTTTTACAACTGCCCTAAATGGACAACAAAAAAAGAGCAGTGATGCAAATGTGAATCCGTGATTGTTCTCCTTTTGGCCTAAAGGGGGTGGTATATCAACATTTAATAGCACACCAGATTAATCAGAATCTAAATCAGAAGATTAATTAAATAAATAAGCAATTTGAATGCATCTCTTTGGACTCTCTATTATTTAATTAATTGAGAAAATGATTGAGAGATTAATAGATATAGAAAATAGTCGTTAGATGCAACTTATTGCCTTTGAGATGATTTAAGAAATGTCAGCTCAAATTGCAGTTAAAGATAGCAACTTTTCCCCCCACAGTTGACTTAAAGGTATAGTGGAGGATTTTCTTTTTCCGGGTGGATCATCAAGACTATTGGTCCTCCTGGTTGTCAATCATTCTGGTGATATGTTTACGTCCCTAGCTTTCAGGTGTATATGTGTGGTGAGCTTGAGCTACGGTTTCAGCCATTCATTGAAGCATTGAAGCTTTTGGGAGAATATTTCACACGCTGGCGTGCGCTAAAAGCACAGGTTGGGCTTCCCACTGATGCCTCAGTCGTGAAGTTTCTACTCCACAGGTAAAGTTTGGCTATTTGGAGAAATCCATTTAAAATCACTGCTAGTAAAAGTTGATGTAAGCTATGATTAGCGATGCTAGCCCTGGCACAAGTCACGCACCGCGCACACACGGTAAACATCTCAATTTGTGAAAAAAAGCAAATCTTCTTTTGGAACATAGGCTTGTATGAGCCATGCCGACAGCAACTTGTAAACAGTGCACTCTCGTGCACACGTTTAATAGGCGAGTATTAGGTGCTATGTCATATTAACAGTCATTGATTTATTTTCTCTGTTAGACTCCCGTGGTCCAACAGCAGCCCAGCGGCTTCGCGCCGTTTGAGGAAGTCGCACTCCGCTGTTGAACTCAGGAGGTGCTCCGGACATTCAGACTCTTCAGACGAAGACGAAGCTGCCTGTAACGATGGGGAGAAAGGCCTGCCTTTTTGTCCTGAAGAACACATCAAGAACATGTGGCAGGACTTTAAGGTCTCCCTTCGCAACCCCAACCTGTCGGCCTCCTCGATGCACAGCCTGCCGACCAACCAGCGGAGACCGCAAAAGGGAAAAGGGAAGAGGAGACAGGGGCAAAAAGACGGAGAGCATTGGAAACACAGATTGACCGTCCCAAAACCTTTCAAGATGACGCTGCGCGAGTCTGACAGGCAAAGGAGCGGCGTAAAGACACGCTCAGAGATTGAGCAGGAGAACGCGGAGCTGCGAAAGCAGCTGGAAGAACTGAAAGAGTGTCAGAAGAAGTTCCGCGCCAACCCCGCGCCGGCACACGTCCACCTGCCGCTTTACGAGGAGCTGCAGGAGCGCGGCGAAAGACGACGGCAGACGAAAGAGCGAGAAGATCCGCATCTTCAAACGGTCCAGAAGCCCTTCAGCTTCCTGGAGAGGGAGCGCAAAAAGAAGGAGCAGAAACAGCTGCATCAGCAGCCAGAGACGTCCGACCGGGAGAAAGTCAAACCCTTCAAGGCCAAGCCCGTGCCCAAGGCAGTGTACGCTGCGGCGTCCGGCGAACAGATGAAGGAGGAGCAGCTCTACCGGTCCATCAAGATCCAAATGAGAGCTCAGGAGATGCTCCACAGCGCCTCGATGCCTCCCAGCATGCTGGAGCGACGGCTCAGCGACCGCAAGAAGACCAAAGACGGCAGCGCCGCGGCCGCCGCGGGGGACGACAGCTTCTCCCACAGGCCCCACATCAACAAGGAGGTGCCCGACTTCGACGCCAGTTACCGACGCTTCCAGAAACACCTGGAGAAACAGAAGGAGGTGAAGCCCACGACGGCGTGCGAACCCTTCGAGCTGCGGACGTCACAGATCACGTCGCACCGCGAACGCATCCTGGCCGACATCGAGAAGGAGCAGAGCAGCCCTCGGATGAGCCGCTGGCCGTACGTCAGCCCGGCCGGGACACCTCGTACGCCAAACTCGAGTCGGTGCTCGTCCCTCTCCGGCAGCCTGGAGTTTCTGCCCACCAAAGTCACGGACGCCACCAAAAAGAGGCACGAGGCCGTGAGGTACCATTTTAGGACTCCAGAGGCTTCCACCATTTTAGTTGACGTAGAGCCATCCCCAGAACAGAAAAGAACAGTTGCCTTCTGTGTTTGAAATCCCTGCAGGCTGATTTTTTTTGTGGGACTCCATTTCCCAACATCCCTGTTGCGCTCACAACCCCCACACCCGCTCCAAAACACTTTGTAAACCCCCCCCCCCCCCCTCGTAGCTGATTGGTTGCACCCATATCCTCTTCCCGAAGTTCCCATCCCATCCGAACCTTCGTGCATCCGTGACCAGATTGTCTCCCTGAGTAGAAAGGTGCTGGAGCAGAGGAGGAAGGCCGAGGAGGAGGAGGAGCGATGGAGGGAGAAGCAGAAGCAGCGGGAGAAGAAGCTGCAGGGGGTGGTGGTGAAACGCGCCCAGGCCAACGACCCCCACCTGGCTCTCTCACAGACGCACCCGACCAAACTCAAAGAATTCAGGTAAATAAACCCTAATAAATTCAAAAAATGTCACAATCAAAATGTCAGGCCTTAAAAAGTCTTAAATTTGCTTAAAGGAACACGCCGACTTATTGGGAATTTAGCTTATTCAGCGTAACCCCCAGAGTTAGACAAGTCCATACATACCCTTCTCATCTCAGTGCGTGCTGTAAGGCTGCCTGACGGCTCCAGCAGCATCAGGCCAGCACAGAACCTGCAGGTGAATGGTTCCAGTAATCCTACTGCTCCGAATAAGTGACAAAATAACACCAACATGTTCCTATTTACATGTTGTGATTTATAGAGTCACAGCGTGCACAAAAAACAACATAACATGAGACACAGCCGTCTTCTAACTGTAAACAAACCGGGAACTATATTCTCAGGTGGAAGAATATAGTACTTGGGCGGAGTGATATGCTCGCAGCAAGCCTGTCTGAGAATATAGTTCCCGGTTTGTTTACTGTTAGAAGATGGCTGTGTCTCATGTTACGTTGTTTTTTGTACATGCTGTGACTCTACAAATCACAACATGTAAATAGGAACATGTTGGAGTTATTTTGTCACTTTTGTCACAATTCGGAGCAGCAGGCTAGTTGGAACCAGTTACCTGCAGGATCTGTGCTAGGCTAAGCTAATGCTGGAGCCGTGAGACAGCGTTACAGCATGCACGGAGATGAGAAGGGTATGTATCGACTTGTCTTACTCTGGGGGTTACGGTGAATAAGCTAAATTCACAATAAGTCGGCGTGTTCCTTTAAAGGTGCCGTAAGTAGGATTAGGAAGATCCAGGATTTAGCCAAAACATTTGAACATCAACAACTTCTCAGTCCCTGCCCCTTTCCGCCAAAGCCCAAAACGGTCTCCTAAGCCCCTCCCCCCACAAGGGAGAATGAATGCGTGTGCATGAGCAGGGATTGACACGCAGTTGGTCTTACCTACTGCACCTTTAAGTATTGTGTTCTAGGTCTTAAGTCATTTTGAAAAAGTCTTAATTTACTTACGTTTATGCAACGCTACCTCTAATGCTCCCGCAGCGCTTCATAATGTTTGTTTTTAATTCTGTGGTGTTGTAGTTCTTTCTGTCGCTAGTCCAAATAAAATCCGCTGCATTATGACTACAAATGACACCCATCATGCACCTTGCTTTGCAGTCAATCTAGACACCAGTCCTATAATGCCACTGAGGAAACCAGGGTATTGTTTCAGACAATCCGAAATTGTTTCAGACTCTGACATCTGAATTTGTTCGGACTCTGACATCTGAATTTGTTTTTGATGCCGTAATATATTGTAGGTCTTAAATTTCATTCATTATGGTCTTAAAAAGGTCTTACATTTGGCTTGGTGAAACCTGCGGGAACTCTGTGTTGCTTGCTTGGCTTCCCGTACTGAATGTGGATAGTGTAGCTGTACTAATGTCTTGCTGCTTCCTGTCGCTCTGCATGGCTTCTTGAGAAAGCTTATTTGTTGCTGTAGCTGCTTTTTTGGTGTCTTGTGCCTCTGAACACACCGAAGCAACACCGACTTGAGCGTACGTTCTGCGCTTGCGCAAGACGTAATACGTCTCCCTAACAGCAGGCGGCGCTATTCTGTATTGTCGCCCCAAAAAATAAAAAACCGGCAGCTGATTGGACAAATGCATCACGTGGGTCTGGCTGCTCCCGAATTTCAAAGGCAGACCATACAGTAATGGCGGCTCATTCGGAATACGATCGCGTATTTTACAAAAATAGTTCACCGAAACGGGTTTCTGAAAACATTTTAAGCGAGATATACAGTACAGGCCAACAGTTTGGACACACCTTCTCATTCAATGTGTTTTTTTATTTATTTTCATGACTATTTACATTGTAGATTCTTACTGAAGGCATCAAAACTATGAATGAACACATATGGAATTATGTACTTAACAAAAAAGTGTGAAATAACTGAAAACATGTCTTATATTTTAGATTCTTCAAAGTAGCCACCCTTTGCTTTTTTATTAATAAGGGAAATAATTCCACTAATGAACCCTGACAAAGCACACCTGTGAAGGTAAAACCATTTCAGGTGACTACCTCATGAAGCTCATTGAGAGAACACCAAGGGTTTGCAGAGTTATCAAAAAAAGCAAAGGGTGGCTACTTTGAGGAATCTAAAATATAAGACATGTTTTCAGTTATTTCACACTTTTTTGTTAAGTACATAATTCCATATGTGTTCATTCATAGTTTTGATGCCTTCAGTGAGAATCTACAATGTAAATAGTCATGAAAATAAAGAAACACATTGAATGAGAAGGTGTGTCCAAACTTTTGGCCTGTACTGTAGGCCGTACAGTTGCTGAATCCGTCTTCATTTCAGATCGATAAAGGTCAGTTTGAAAAACATTCGTCAGATTTTGAGAGGCGTTCGTCACGCTCATCCCGCTCGCCATTTACGGTAATTGGTCATTGAGTCCGACTGCCCACTGGCCGATTCAACACGTCAAATCGGCCCAAGTGAAGGCCGACGTGCTCCTCCGACTGACGATGGCACGGGACACACCAAACTGACTTGAGTCACCGACCTCGCCAGACTGTCTGACGGCCGATTATCGGGTTGGTGCGTCAGCACCTTTAGTGACTTCTGTCTATAAAGACAAAAACTGTACTAACGTCTTGCTGTTTCCTGTTGCTGTTGTCTGAAAACATCTGGCCAGAGGACTACAGTTGAAAATTAGCCAGCTGGCTAACACTGGCACATTCACAGACATGTTGATTAACGTACATCGTCCTTTATAAATAAAAATAAATGAAATGAAGTCGGAAGCCAGAGCCTGGGAATGATGTGAAACACATAACGTGTCGGAAATGAACCATTATTTCACAGAGGGGTTTGCTTTAGCCAGGTTAGCCATTGTAAGCAATACCAGTTGATAACAACGCGTCAGGGTGTAATTAGTGCGTACAAACACCATAGCGACATGTTCCCCGATAGAAGTTGGACAGTACTGTGTGTACGGCTGGTTTAATTAGACACAGAGGTGTTAATAAACAGCTTATTATTACAGCTTTCACTACTGTTGATGCATGGAGTAGCCATGTCGGATTTTGAGGTCGGCTTTGGTCGGAGTTAATGGGGTTCTCTGACGGAAATCCGACTTAAGAGGGCGTTCCAGTTGAAATTTCCGACTGGGAACTTGTAAATTCCAACTTACCTGTGGCCATGGAAGGCACCATGGGCTGTTGAAGGAAATGGGACGCTTCTTAACTCTGTGTTCCCTGCAGGAAACAAGAGCTTCAGCGCAAGAAGGAGTACAAGCAGGAGATTAAAGAGATGAAGCGGAGGGTGAAGGGGAGGCCGCTGCTCTTGGAGCAGGTTGCACAGGTGAGCATTGACCTGGAAAGCCTGCTATCACCTATACACATTAGATTAGATTAGATTAGATTAGATTAGATTAGATTAGATTAGATTCAACTTTATTGTCATTGTGCAGAGTACAAGTACAAAGACAACGGAATGCAGTTTGCGTCCAACCAGAAGTGTAAAAAGAGCATAAAAGTGCAATGTGAAATTCAAGTATAGACAGAAATCTAGTGCAGTGTAGACAGTAGTGTACAGTTGGTTTACAGAAGGTGGTTTAGAGCAATATAAATTAAATAGAAATGTGTGCAGTGTATTAGCAGTTACCTTATAAGAGCAGAATAAATATGGCTATGTAATAAGAATAATGTATGAACATGTACAGATATGTGCAATGTAGCAGCAGTAACATTATAATAGTAGTAAAGATAATATATTATTTATATAATATAAATAAATACAGTGTATTATTATAAGAAAAACAGAATAAAATATGGATATTCAGTATGAACGTTAATGAAATACGACATAATTTCACTACCATTAGCGCTGGGGTGCAAGAATATCACAGGCCGATGAAATCCAACACTGTGAGAGTATCTGAGCGTTAATTTGTATACCGACTCGCTGAACTTTCTTTGGTTGACAGATGAATGCCAAACAGGCAGCGGAGAAGCGCTACACAGACGCCCTGCATGGATGTGATCTGACTGAAGAGTTCATCAGCAGCAAGGCCGTCAAATCAGGCTCTGCAGGCAAAGCCTCCCCGTCCACTGACAGCAAACAGAGGTGAATGTGTAAAGATGACTCACGTTTACCGACTCAGCCAGTCTGATGCTTTAAGCCAAGCCAAATACATGTGTTTGTGATGTTTCAGGAGATAAGGAGCATAATAGAGAAACTAATCAGATTAATCGACGATGAAAATAATCAGTAGTTGCTGCCCTAGATGGGATTCTCATGTAGTCAGTGCAAAGCTGCGTCATTTGATTATTAACATATAATCGTATATTTAAGAGACTATTTAAAATGAATATATTGAATGGATTCGGAAAGGGCTCAAGGTGATAGTATTGTATACTGACTGTATGGTTCCTGAGCTTATATACAAAGTCTAGTTTGGATGGGTTATTATTTGGTTTGATATAGATAGACAGAAACGAAGAAGATAGATGGAAAAGAAAAGAAAAAGTGTAAATGTGTGTGTGTGTGTGTGTATATGCATGTCTGTATGCATCTGTGTCTATGTGTATGCATGTGTTTATGTGAGTGTAGGTAGGTAGATACAGTACAGGCCAAAAGTTTGGACACACCTTCTCATTCAATGCGTTTCCTTTTTATTTTCATGACTATTTACATTGTAGATTCTCACTGAAAGCATCAAAACTATGAATGAACACATATGGAATTATGTACTTAACTAAAAAAGTGAAATAACTGAAAACATGTCTTATATTTTAGATTCTTCAAAGTAGCCACCCTTTGCTTTTTTTATTAATAAGGGAAATAATTCCACTAATGAACCCTGACAAGGCACACCTGTGAAGGTAAAACCATTTCAGGTGACTACCTCATGAAGCTCATTGAGAGAACACCAAGGGTTTGCAGAGTTATCAAAAAAAGCAAAGGGTGGCTACTTTGAAGAATCTAAAATATAAGACATGTTTTCAGTTATTTCACACTTTTTTGTTAAGTACATAATTCCGTATGTGTTCATTCATAGTTTTGATGCCTTCAGTGAGAATCTACAATGTAAATAGTCATGAAAATAAAGAAAACACATTGAATGAGAAGGTGTGTCCACACTTTTGGCCTGTACTGTATTTTTTCAGCAACAGAAAATGAAGAATATGTTGCTTGAGTTAACCATGCAGCATGGTTGGTTGGTTTTCTGTAAAGCATCTTTTACAGAAAGAAACTATGTATAGAAAGTTGTTTTGTGTGATTGGTCTGAATAAGAGTTCAGCCATCTTTTGGCAGACTGATCTCATGAGGTGGCATATGTATGACACGCCAATTCGTATGGCATTATTTGCGTGTTATCAAGACGCATACTCGCTTTTTAGCGTGTTTTTCCACGCTGTTTGGCCTCCATTGACCCACATTACCTTGCTATTGCGTGCAAATTAATGCCGTAGCGAGTAGTAAGTAAGGAGGTTGGTTCGGGTGACGGATGGGTAAAACAGCGGGGGATCGTGTCTCTTTTCCTAAACCCAACCTTTTTTTTCTTCTTTTTTTTTTTTACACACGTGTGATGTTGTTATCGCCACGTGGCGACACCACTTTTTCTCGCGATAACACGCCACGTGGCGATAACACGGCAAGAGGCGTGTATGTCTACGCTGTATACAGCGGATGTAAACATACACGCCACTTGCCGTGTTATAGCTCAAAATGCGTACGGATAACACGCCACTTGACTTTAGGAAAGTGGCGTGTATGTTTACGCAAAGTCATGATGTCATGTTGCTTTTGGGCCTGAGGGAGTTACCATAGACAGTAAAATAATGGACACAGCGACGCCTTAGACTTTGACGGAGACCAGTGACGTGAATTAGAAGTCACTTTTCCGGTGCTGGCTGAGCGTTACTGAGCCGCCTCCAACTGACAGAGACAACGTAGATGTGACGTGAGCAACCTGTGTGAAAGTGTGAAGTCTTCTGGTAGCTGTACCGAGAGAAATCTCAATCATTCCCAATCTTACAGAGACGGAGAGCGTAGGTATATGTAAGGAGATAACATAAGCACAGGCTAATTATTGATCACTAACATGCTAGTTAACATTAGTAATTAAACCTAAACAGCTAATGGAAGTCCAAACTGCCTGTGAGCTTCTCCTGTACTATACGGTAATATATACTATATGGTAGTGACAGTAAGTCTCGTGGTTATGACCCAATCGTTAGCCTATTTTTATAAAAGCGTCTGCTACGGAGCCATAACGTGAGCTACAAGTTAATGGAGCCTTTTATACATTGTTGTGTTTCTTTAGAAATAAACAACGGACAAATAGAGTCTTTAAACGCTTCAGATGTAAAGTTATTCGCTGTCAAAGTGGCACCAAAATGAATGGGAGTCAATGGGATGCTAACGGGAGGTGATGGCTTGTTAGCCTCAGAGTCTCCCCATAGGAGGTACGCTTTCCGGATGCTCGCTTACCCCCCTTGGGTGTTACTGACTCAGAGCTGTTGTTCGTGTTCTTCTGTTTGTCAGCGACCAAGAGGAGCCAGACATGGGGTACAAGCCCGTTCACTACAGAAGGGTCTTCCTGGACGATGAAGACGCAGAAGCTGATCCAGAAGAAACGGAAGGAGCGAGCGACAAGACTTCACCGAACCACCGTGACGGCGAGGAAGCCGGCAGTCACCACTCGGAGAGGGATTCTCGTAGAGATTATGATGATGATGACGACGATGACCACGATTCAGATGAAAGTTACCACTACTCAGATGATCATGAGACTTATTCAGACGACAGCGAGCACGACGCCGACACCACACAGCAGGAAGCGGGGAAGTGATATAAGTGGTCGTAGCTACAGTACAGGCCAAAAGTTTGGACACACCTTCTCATTCAATGCGTTTCCTTTTTATTTTCATGACTATTTACATTGTAGATTCTCACTGAAGGCATCAAAACTATGAATGAACACATATGGAATTATGTACTTAACAAAAAAGTGAAATAACTGAAAACATGTCTTATATTTTAGATTCTTCAAAGTAGCCACCCTTTGCTTTTTTATTAATAAGGGAAATAATTCCACTAATGAACCCTGACAAAGCACACCTGTGAAGGTAAAACCATTTCAGGTGACTACCTCATGAAGCTCATTGAGAGAACACCAAGGGTTTGCAGAGTTATCAAAAAAAAGCAAAGGGTGGCTACTTTGAAGAATCTAAAATATAAGACATGTTTTCAGTTATTTCACACTTTTTTGTTAAGTACATAATTCCATATGTGTTCATTCATAGTTTTGATGCCTTCAGTGAGAATCTACAATGTAAATAGTCATGAAAATAAAGAAACACATTGAATGAGAAGGTGTGTCCAAACTTTTGGCCTGTACTGTATGTTCAAAAACTCTGATAGAAAGCCCATCGAGTGCAGAGGAAGCTTCTTATTCCTGGAATGATAAGATGTGATATTTTATTGTAAATATCGTTCGCATAAGAATAGAAAACTTCTTCGAAAACGTGATCTTTAACCTGAGATTGATTGTGTCTGAAATCACTTCTGTGTTCGCTTGTTCACTATTCTAGGGGTACATCCCAGGTCAAGACATTGCATCCCTGTTTCCTTCACTTGCTTCCCTTCCTCTGTCTGTCTCACCGAGGAAGCGTAGGAGAGACGGGAGGAGAGAGGAAACGAGGGAATGTGTTTTTAGCAGCCTCGTCTCACAGAATTCAGTGAAACGAACGTAAGGAGGTTGGTTGGGGGGGTGCATGGTTCTTTTTTCTTTTTTTTAGAATTGTTTTTATTATGCAAGTTCAACAAAAAAAAACAGATAGGCTAACAATCTGGTCAACCTGGTTCCCAGTCCAAGTGCATTCAAGTGTTAACCAGTGTTAAACAATATCCTCTTTACAGTAGGGGAAGAAATAAATAATTCACAATACTCAATCCCCTTTTACTTTATCCATACAGTACTCTTTTTAATACACACAAGACAAAAAAAGAAACAGTAGACATGACAAACAAACAAGTATTTAGACACATTCTGGACAGGTTACAACACACAGGACAAGTCATACTGTCATTCACATACACACACACACACACACACACACACACACACACACACACAAATTATGGTGCTCCTTAAGTGAACTGTTGAGAAAAAAAAATAAATAATAATTTAACGTTTCCATGTTAGATTTACAAACAAAATAAAGTAAAATACAGAATGAGTTGAGCAAAGGTATGGTAGGGGGGTGCATGGGTCAAACAACAGGACTTTCACCCAGGAGACCGGGGATCGTGTCCCGCATGTCAAGTTTCCTAAAGACGCTTTCTTCTTTTCCGTCCCGCGTCTCACGAAACCATAAGCCCACCCACGACCTTTTCCTTAACTTAAAGTGCCCATATTATGAAAAAAAAAACACCTTTTCTGGGATTTGGGGTGTTATTTTGTGTCTCTGGTGCTTCCACACACATACAAACTTTGAAAAAAATCCATCTATGGTGTTCTGAGTGAGATCTGGTTTCTGAATGTGTCCTGCCTTCAGTCTCCGGATGAGCTGGTCAAAATCGGCATGGCTTTCTACGTCACTAGCCAAAACAAGCTGGCTAACTGCAATTGTTAGCATACTAGCGCTAGCATGCTACCTCACTCTCAATAGCAAAGCACTGCTACAACACACACAAGTTCACCATAATCTACAAAAGAACTACTTCCATGTGCTCCCTGGTTTAGAAGAAGTCTCCCAGCTAATCCTGCCTTGTAACTGACCAAAGTTGGAGAAACAGCCTTTCTTTTACTGTCTCTAGAGTTAGCTAGCTGACATGATCTACATCTGAGCTACTGAGCATGTGCGAGTGCAATCAAAGATAGTACAGAAGAAGAAGAAGAAAAGAGGTCTCACTCTGTAGCTAAAACAGAGACCAGGTGAAAAGAGGATCTGCAGCAGTGAGAGAGAGCTGTGCAGTACAACAAAAATATGGTGTTTTTTGAATATTAAACCATGTAAACCTATTCTGGTACAACCTTAAAATACAGTTATGAACCTGAAAATGAGCATGATATGGGCGCTTTAAGGGTCTGCGTCCGAATTTTCGGCGATCCGTGTTCATTTCACGGAGTTCTGTGAGATCGGGTTGGTTTTTAGAGGGATGAGGCGACCTTCCCGATGAAGCGTCCCGTGAATTCGTCAGCTGTTTGGGCGGAGTTAGCAACATCCTTCAGCTGCACGGCTTCCAGGAAGGCTGCTCTCGTGTATCCTCGGTCGTAGCTCCTCAAGAGATCCCTCCTCCATCCTCCGTCCTAGCTCCTGGGGGGCAAGGAATAAGAGCTTTGAGGCGGCCTTCGAGATGGAGGGCCAGGGTCTGTCAGAGAAAACTCGTATAGTTTGGCTAGCAGGTTTAACAGCAGCTAAAAAAAGATAGTAGTTCAGCGTTGGAAATCTCATGATATCTCTAGGGTTCACTGGCTCAGGTCGTTTTTGGATATTTCTTACCTAGAATCATCGTCAGCAAGAATAAATGATGCTCAGCCGCATACAATTTTAATATGGGAGAAGTTGATATCTAATTTGAAAGATCTTTTGTTGAGATAGGTATGCTCTGTCTGTGTATGTATTAACAACCTGCTGGAGGGTGGAGGGGAGGGGGTTGGATATTGAAATGTGTTAGAAACTTGGGATGTATGAATGTACTTTCTTATGTGTCAATAAAAAAAACCAATAACAAAAAAAAAGAAGGAGGGCCAGAGCAACTTTAGGTTTGAGCGAGGAGATATTAAATAAGAGACTTAAGAAGCAGCCCCCAGCATAATAACAACTCGTTAGCGGGGCCACACGAAATCTGTGGACGCCGAATTCTGCAAAAATTTTACAGGTTTTCATTCTGTATCAATTCAAACTATAAAAAGTAAATATCTGCAGATTAAGTTTTGATTCTGCTCTTTAGTGAACCCTATAGTTAGCATTTAATTTACCGTATTCGCCACTTTTGAATCATTATTTTGCATCATAACTGACAGATGTAATTTTGGATACAGCTATAGGCTATCTTCACAGTACACACTTTGACATGTCACAATAGGAAAAGCAGTTTTTACTAATATCATTAATGATGGCTCCCTTCTATTTAAGGGTCCCAGTAAGCCATGAGAGTAAGGACATGTCCCAAATCGTTTCATACAGCATTTACTCTGTACTAATCGTCATAATATGGAAAACAGGAAATGATAACAATACAATCAACATCTGATGTCAATCAAAGTCGCAATTTGACCTCACAGAAGTGGACTAATATTTAGTGCTATATGAAATACTTATTCATTGTTTTTATTTATCATCATAACCTCGTTTATATCACACTGTTCCATCTACAATAAAGCCAGTTATTCATAAACGACATCTCATTTTATTTTGTCTCAATTCAAGCACTGTTGGAAGAAGCATTCAGATCCTTTAGTTGAAGTAAAAGTACTAATTCCACACTGTGAAAATACTACACTACAACATAAAGTCCTGCATTTATAACCTTGCTCTGTAAGTATGTAAGTATTAGCAGCAAAATGCACTTAAAGTATGATAAGTAAAAGTACTAATTCTGCAGAAAAATTATCCCTGTCAGTTTAACTTATCCGTTATATATGAGGTTTTTGGATAAACAGCTTTGTGACGATGCATTTTACAGCAACACAGGCTTTGTAAAGACTTTATTTAGCTTAAGAAGGAGGAGAGTTTTCTCAACACATAAAGGAAGACTTCATCTTTCAGTTTATCACAAACATTCAACATCTACACATCTGGAGATTTGAGGTTTTCACTGGACAGGAAGGGGATGAAAAACTCATCTGAAAAGTAACTTAAAGCTGTCAGACAAATGTAGTGGAGTTAAAAGTACAATGTTTACCTCTGAGATGCAGTGTACAATTATGAAGTTACATAAAATGGGAACCTTAACATTTGTACTTAAATACAGTCAGAATAAGCCTTTAATACCTAAGTGTGTGCACACATACAAGGCATTTGACTCAGGTTTTTGTTGCTCTTAATGTACATACATACACAGAATAGACATGCAGCTAAAAAAGACAACAAAGCTGGACACATTGTCTATCTATCTATCTATCTATCTATCTATCTATCTATCTATCAATCTATCTATCTATCTATCTATCTATCTATCTATCTATCTATCTATCTATCTATGGGTGGCAGTAGCTCAGTCCGTACTTGGGAACTTGGGTTGGGAACCGGAGGGTCGCTGGTTCAAGTCCCAGTACGGGCCAACGTACAGAGTGTGGATTGGTAGCTGGAGAGATGCCAGTTCACCTCCTGGGCACTGCCAGGTGCTCTTGAGCAAGGCACCGTACCCCCCCCCCAACCGCTCAGGGTGCTAGTCCAGCACTGGCAGCCCACCCACTCTGACATCTCTCCATTTGTGCATGAATAGGTCCTGAGCATATCTGTGTGTATTTCAGGCCTGTGTGTAGTGATTTCTAACAAACAGAGTGTAAATTGTAATTTCCCCACTGGGGATCAATAAACAGTATAAATTATTTATTATCTATCTATCTAGATTCACAGTTGTTTAGTAAATGTATTTAGTTAAATCCCACCACATTACAGAAGTTATGTATCATTGTCCAGGGCCTGTGTTGTTGAAAATACTGTTTAGGTCAGACTGGAGCAAACTGGAGGAGGGAGGTTGAGACAGATTGACAGCTGCGGCCTATGACGCCGCATGACGGCAGCACCAGAACAACCAATCAGGTGCCGGATGGGCGGGTACATAGTCCAAATTTTACGCGGCGCGCGACGGGCCGAAACACCGAGAATGAATATCCCGGTCTCAACCGGTTTCAACCGGTCCGTGGTTGGAAGCATGAGCTTAGAGGAAGAGCACACTTGCACGCATTAAAACATCTCTGCTCTCCAACAGTGTGTGCGAATAGAGCCAGAAATAAAAACTATTTTTTTACTTCGTGATTATGACCCGGAATACCGCTCAAAGTGTGACTCCGTGAATCTGTGTTGTTAGCTTAGCTAGCTTACTATTAGCCAGCAGACGAATCATCACTGACTTTTCCATTAGCGCGCTAGGTTGCTATTAGCCTACCTTGGGAGTCGGCTGTAATCACTGCTAGCCAAAGAAAGATATGTTTCAGACTGGCTGAAGACAAGAAAGAAATAAGCTGCGGAAATCGTTTAATACATCGCCAAGAATCGATAAGTATCCGACGTAACGGCATTTTTAAAATCAGCGCAATTGGTGTCATCCAGTAAAAGCTAGCTAGCGTTAGCTTGTTTGCTATCGAAGGTTAGCTAGGCGCAGGCTAGCTTAAACGTGTGCCATGAGATAACGTTACACAGTGTTTCTTTGCTTTAAGAGGATTAATATTCCAGTCTTAAACCACGAGTCGCATTGGTTAACCAAAACTTGTTTTCGGACGGGCGGACAAGACACCACCAGGTAAGTTGAGCCCGATCAACGTGAAGCTAACTTACCCAGCGTGTGCTAACGTTAGCATCCGTCAGTTTCAAACGTGATGGGGGGGGTGTTTTGCACTACATTGCCAACGGTAGCACATGGTGTTCAATATCGCATTGTAGCCGAGGGGCTGGCATGATATCCACGATCAGTTTCCCAACGCATTTTAATTCAACAGTCGTTAAACCAGTCTATCAGTCGGGTTGTGGCGAACGCGGCTCTAAAAGCGCCAAGTTAGCCAGGTGGGGGCGTTGTTCCATAATTTTTTTAATGTTTTTATTAATTTGTATCACTTTCTTATTGTACGTTACTTTTATCACTTAATTGTACACTTTTTTTCTTTTTTTTTAGTATTTTATTTACTCTTGTACACATTTTTTATTTGTTTTCTTCGTATTTTATTTTTAATTATTCACTCTATTGAAAAATAAGTTTGTTTTTTTCTACACATTTTTCTTATTGTTTTCACTCTTTATTGTACACAAGTGCATATGCAGATGTACAAACCGATATATAGACAGAAGACAAGACCATAAAACTAGGGCTGCCACCTAATCTGTCGTTTTGGTCTTACTCGACTAAGATTTCTTTAGTCCATTAGTCATTTTTTATGCTTATTCATGCTTAATTACTTATTTCCAAGAAACTTTTGAGCACATTTATGGTAAACACAAGATTTAAAGTGGTGCTTTTGCAGGATTAATTGTGGAGAAACTCAGTTTTACAGATGGTTAATTAACTACATTTATATTGTGCTTTTCTAGTCTTAACCACCTCTCAAAGAGCACAGCTCTGTCAATTAAATCAACTAATCCATTAGTCGACTAAATCCTATAAGTGTTAGTCGACTAAGAATTTCTTTAGTCGAGGACAGCCCTACATAAAACATCAACAAAAAAATCTTTGTTTTTAACATTAGATAAGAAAGTGTGATATTGCTAAACATTCATTTAAAAACTGCAGGAAGTTGGCTTTTTGACCTTTTTTGTTTTCTTATGAATATGGAATTTTCCATAAAATAATAGTTATGTACATGATATACAGCATGTTATTTTCAATCTTATCTTTAATGAAATATAGCATTACATCAAACATGTTTAGTTAAACACTTATGTTAGGTTTCTTTTGTTCCATCCAGAATATTCTTGTGTGTATATACACAATGAACAAATGGATGGAAATACTTTCTTCTTCCAGTACACAGGAGTAACTCAAAAAATCAATATCCAGTTTGAATCTTTGTGGCACAGGTTTATTGTTTTGTCTTTTACACATTTATGATTCTGATTATATGGGTTTCATAATCTGACAAAGAGTGCTTACTGAATCTTTTCAGTAAGAATAACTTGTTTCTGACTAACTGCTTATAAAGCACAAAAGGAAAGCTAACCTGAATTGCAATACCTAAGTTAATTGTATCAACTTACACTATTGCTTTTGGCACACCTTTCCAAATATGAATGCACCCAAATGTATTGGTGGAAGATATTTGAATCAAGTAAAAGAAGTAATACAGTAGAAAAATGAATTCAAAATCGGATTCAATTAAAAGTTTAGATGTATAAGTTTAACATAAAATAATAAAATTATCAAAATTTTAAGTACTTTCTGTGCAAAATGACCCCACTAAGAATATTGTTATTGATGCATTTAAGTAAGCAGCAATTTAATGTTGTCTAGTAGGACTAATTGTAACAACTTCATATACTTTTATGTATTTTAATTTGATAAGAATCCCTCTTTTTTTTTAACTGATCAAATGTTTTTAAATTTTTCAGTCTTGACCTAAAAAAAGTAACTACAGCTGTCAAATAAAATGTGCAGTTAAAAGTACAATATCTCCCTCCTGAAATTTAACATTTCCCCCTGATAAACAACATTACTCCTTGAGTAAATGTACTTAGTTACTTTCCACCACTGATTACATGTCATGTTTGAGTTCCCTGGTTTGTAATACAGTGCTAAAATGTGAATGAAATATGTAGTTTTAAGTGATTTGTTGTCATATGCAGAACAATTACAGGGAAGCAGTCGTTGGCAGTGAAAATCTTAGCTCGCAGGTCCCCCTTTAAAAATTCTTATTAAATATGTGTAAAAAGACAAAAGGTGCAAGTAAAAAAAATGACAATCCAAGACGCATAATGGTGTAGTGTTAATATATAGGGATAAAATATCTGTCTAAGTAATACTTAAAGCTTTAGTTCTCAACGTTGTTCTATAATGTGTGTGTGTGTCCGTCATTACCCATAGATATAAAACAGAAGTTGTTTTCATATCTATGTCATACCTTTTGTTACTATTCCCAGGTTCTGCTGGGATTTGAAGTTTAAATCATTTCTCCTCCCCTCAGAAGCTCTATGCCAGCAGAAATGACGATGTTGGCCGATCACCCAGCCAGACAGCTGCTTGACTTCAGTCAGAAACTGGACATCAACCTGCTGGACAATGTTGTCAACTCCATGTACCACGACATTGGATCCCAGGTGAGGAGCAGCTCCACTGTGGGCCCGCCACGTAGGGCTGGTGATATGGAGACCTAATCTAATATCACAATATTTTTGACCAAATACCTTGATATTGATACCGCAACGATATTGTAGAGTTGACTATTGGTGCTTTCACAAAATATTTACTTACATGATAAATCATCAGTAACGTGGACATAATGTCTAAGTGGGGTAAAGGTGAATAATAGAAAAGCTATAACAGTCTGGTAAGTTCAGAAAATGACATCACTTTACTGTAATGCAGCCTTTAAAACCAGGAAAAGACACTTATGCCATATCACGATATTCAAAATCTAAGACGATATCTACTCTAATATCATGATATCGTTGCCCAGCTCTACTCCCACGTCTAGTGTCTGGATGGGAGTAGAGCTGCAAAGATGAATCAATTAGTTTAAGATTTCTCTGATGTCCACATGTTAAGTGTGACTATTGTTCTTAGTTTCTTCTCTCCTCTGTGACAGTAAACATAATATATTTGAGTTGTGGACAAAACAAGACATTTGAGGACGTCATTTTGGGCTTTGGGGAAACACTGATCCACATTTTTCACCATTTTCTGACATCTTAGAGACCAAACATCTAATCCATTCATCCAGAAAGTAATAGTTAGTTTCAGCCTTAGATGGGATTCTCTCTATTCTAAGCGAGGGCGGCTTGATTATGTAAAGAATCATAATCACGATTATTTTGGTAACTGTTGAAATCACGGTTATTAAACATGATTACTCATTGACTTCTGGAAAGATGTTGTGAAACGGTTAAACAAATAAACGGTAGAAAACACCTAGAACTGTGAAAATTTTCCCTAAATACTTTTCCTGTTTTGAAGTTTGTTTTCTCATGCAGAATACAAGACAAAATGAGAATTTACTTGCAAAACGTAATGTGCAAAAATAATCGTTTTTCTCAATTACTGTTTTTGTGACACGATTAAAAGATTGTATTAATTGCACAGCCCTATTCTGAGCTTAAACCACGCAGCAATTAGGGGAGGTCAGGTCAAACATGATGTGTAAACGTAGGGAAATATTCCTGAAGTTGATCTTTTAAAACCTGGACTCTCTTGCAGCAACGAGTGGCGCAGGAAGTTCTCACCAACCTGAAGGACCATCCAGACGCCTGGACGAGGGTCGACACCATCCTGGAGTTCTCTCAGAACATGAAAACCAAAGTACGTACAGCTGACGCAGCTATAGCGGATGTTGTAGCAGAGAAAAGCTATGAGCTCATATCTGCTGCTCGTCTCTCGGGGCAAATGTAATAATGTGAGCTGATGTTTATCGGTGTATCCACATCAGGCCGAGGCTTTCAGGGCCAGTGAGGTTGGAGCTTTAAATCTGCTGTAGCGTCACTGTACTTATTGGATTTTCTCCAGCTAACGGAAGCTTACAGTGTTGAAATCTGTGGTTATCTGGGAAATTATTTCCGTATTTTTTTCCCCCAAATCTCTCTTTTTTCCCAAGCTAGCAACCTTTGCATAAACAAAGTGTTGTACAGATAAGTGATAACAAAAGGAGCTTCAGACCCATATACTGGACCTTCCACACACCTGTCTTCAGGTCCCTATAGCCCACCCACAAAAAAGAAAACAAAAACCCAGCACACACACACACACCCACCCAGGACTGAATAGACAAATCCCAAAAAACATAAAAGAAGGGAGGGAGGGAGGGGATTAGCTCAGGGCTCAGTTAAGACTGGTCAGTTTCTTCATGGATATCTAATGTGTTGACGTGGGCTAAAAAGGATGCCAGATTTTGCGGCAAGTCTTAAGGGAGCCTCTTAAAGGTGCTCTAAGAGAGGTTGGGTGACGTTACTTCTTGTTGACGTTCAAAGTATTTTCAAACAAAACGGAGACTAACTCGCTCCTCCCTCATCCCGTCCCCTCCCTTCTTTGCTAAAGCGCACTAACCCCTCACCCTCCCAAAATCCTTCTTGTCCGTTATTGGCTGAACACTGGAACACGGTTTGTGTATGTGTGCGTGGTCCAGAGGCCTGTACTACGAAGCAGGATTTGGCGTTAACGAGCTAACTTAAGGCTCAACCCAGGATTTTCTGTACTACGAAGGTGGATCAGTTGTTATCGGGTTCAATCGCCGTGGTAACTCATGCTGAAACACCTAACCTGGTCGGGAGCAGGTTAAGTTGGAGATCAGAGATCAACCGGTGTAAAAGCACTGCCTACTGACCAATCAATAGGTCGATTGATAACAGCGTCACCGTTCTTATAAGATCAGGCGGAGCTCGGTGCAGAGAGAGAGAGAGAGAGAGAGAGGGGGGGGAGAGAGAGGGGTGTGCTCATAAAAGTTAAAACATTTAGAGACCAAAAACCCCGTTAACATGGGTATTTTTATGATATATAGCCTATATATTTTAATGGGAGGGAATAACATATCGGCTTCTTGAGCCGTGTGTCGCCAATGCGCACATCGGTTTGAATTATGTTTTTATATGTTTTATTTGCTCTCACGATTGCTTACCACTGCCAAGGTTGCAACTGAAATAATAGGCTAAAGCAACGACAGTTTATGGAAAGCACAAGTGTAATTATGGTCAGATCTTCCTGACTGATGGGGAAGTGATATTAATAAGCGTTGTGATTTAAACATCTACAGCGTCGGCTATTTATTTATTTTTTTGCCAGCTTTCCTTCCTGTTTCAGGAAGCAGCGACTGTATTGCGTTTTCCCTGTAAAACCGTGTCTGTGTTATTCATATTTATGGAGAAATAACATGCGACTCTGGTAGATGTAGGGTTGACTGAACTAGTTGATAACCGGCGTCGTAGTACAGGTTATGCGGGACCGCGGTTGTTAGGTTAGGTGAAGCCGGATTACTGAAAGAGATCCAGGACAAGTTGATCTTGCTTCGTAGTACGGGCCTCTGGTTAGACCACTTTGTTTTTGTTGCCGTGTGTGGACCCTAGACCGTCTACAGAGACCGTGTTTTTTTTTTTTTACAGTGTGTTCAAGGGACCAGCAGCTAGCAGATAGTGAGGAGATGTTTGCTGTATGTGACAAAAAAATGTTGTAGCCTAAAAAGCCTTTAAAGAATACCTGCTCTTTTCAAAGCCTTACACATTGCACTACCTTAACAATCCCTATTTCCATATTTGATGCATCTTTTGCGTGAGGTATTTGTTATTGGGCGGTTATGATCATCCGTGGCCAGTGCGGTCAAAATGTTGATTTTTCCATTGAAAGTTTTATAATTTTTCTTGGCATCACTGTTGTGTTTTTATTTCTTCTGTTCGGATGGCTTTCAATGCTAATGCTGACTATCCACAGTTCTTCCCTGATGGATAGATATTTTTATTTTTTTGGGGGCATTTTCAGCCTTAATTTGAATAGGACAGCAGAAGACAAGGAAGGGGGGAAAAAGAGGGGAATGACATGCAGCAAAGGGCCGCAGGTCTGAGTCAAACCCATGGCCCGCTGCGTTGAGGAGTAAACCTCTATTTATCTATTTATCTATCTATCTATCTATCTTTCTATCTATCTATCTATATATATATATATTACATGTCATTTAGCCACTTATTAATACATATGTCAGAGGCCACACGCCTCTGGAGCAAATATGGTTGAGTGCCTTGCTCAGGGACACATTGATTGATGTATCGCAGTGGGAATCGAACCCAGATCTCCCACACCAAAGGCATGTGTCATATCCACTGCTCCATCACCACCACCATGGGCGACTGCTTTACCAACTGAGCTATCCGGGCGCACGTGAATAGTTTTTTTTTCTTCTTTTAATTGAGAATCGTTTTTTAGTCAAATCTATATATATTTTTTTTTTAATTGAGAATCGTTTTTTAGTCAAATCTATTTTTAATCGAATCTTGAGCCAAAAAATCTGTATCGAATCGTGACATTTTCTGAATCGTGCACCCCTAGTTGATACTATATTTAGTATATGCATGCACGAACATGCTTGCCCATGTTTTTCAGTGTGTATGGACTATGCCTACAGTCCGTGGGACATAATTCATGTTGATGTATAACGTCACCAGGTGCAAATACTGTATTGTGGTTAGCGCTTGTTTGTTGGTAATTAGCTCTTTATGTAAAGAATATGTCTCTAAAATAAGTCTCATATTTTCTCTCAGTATTACGCGCTGCAGATTCTGGAGACGGTCATCAAAACACGGTGGAAGATTCTCCCCAGAAATCAGTGTGAAGGTAAGTTTAATGACATTAAACAAACACATTATGAAGATGTTTCGGTCTCTGTGCTGCTTGTCAGGGAAATAAAGTTTCTGCGTTTCATCATTATGCGAACTCTTGGATGTATTTTCAGGCATCAAGAAGTATGTTGTTGGGTTGATCATCAAGACTTCTTCTGATCCCACAAACATGGAGGTGAAGTTACACTAATGTAAGATACGGCACTTTGTAATTGAATAGTCCTGCTCGATACTGATGTCACGGTTTTGATCTTCATTCGCAGAAAGAGGGAGTCTACATATCAAAACTCAACATGATCCTCGTACAGGTAAACACACACGGGATTGTTTGACACGCTGTAGTAGAACCATGACTGACATGCATTAACTTTTTGACTCACCGGCCATGTTGACAGGTAGATGAATAAATCCACAGTCTCTCTTTACCGGCCAGAATATTAACTTATTAATTACTTATTAAAAACTTACTAATATTAAGCGTTTTCTTTGCAACATCACAAAACTTTCTGGTTGAGGTTTCTGCTGGTTTACACTGTTTTCGACTGGAAACTGACTGAAAACGATGATTTGGCTTCACCAAAATGAAGACTGAAAAACATTAACTATTTTGGTAAGAACGTTTACCTGCCACGTGGCTCATAGCTCTCTTAGGCCACGTCCACACGTACCAAAACGATCTTTTTCTTCCCCGTCTTCCCCTGGCATCGTTCCAAGAAAATTACTGTCCAAACGGGTCCCATTTGTGAATGACTCAACACGCTACTTCATATGCCAGGCCTATAGGTGGCGCTGTTTCTGCTACAGAAATTCACCACACCAAAAAACGGAGAAGAAGAGGCGGAGCATGCTTGCACGCTGTATACAAACAGACAGTAGAAGAAGAAACCATTTCCTGCGGAAATAATAAATGGCGAAAGAGTGACAGACAAGACGAACACAATATGTAAACATAGTAAGAAAAAAATGCCGTATACCGCGGCTAACACGAGCACTATGCAAACACACTTACAGCACCACCACAGCTCTCTACTAACTACTGCACCCGCGACGAAAACATTAAAAGGACAAACAACTCTAAAAGCCTTTGCATCTCTGCCACCGGTAAGTGCAAGACCCACGGGCAATAACGAGGGCGTTTTCATTACAGCTGATATGAGGCCATTTTCTGTGGTGGAAAATGTCGGATTTCTGCGACGAGAAATCTCGTCTCGTTCTCGTGAACCCAATCTCGTGATGTGTCTCGTCTCGTGGAGTAAGCGTCTCGTCACACCCCAAATGTTTATGTAGGTGTTGTTGTTATGAGACGTCATCGCGGGATAAGAGGTTGAAGGTTAGAGGTCGAGGGGTGTGGCGATGACATCATCGATACGCAAGTATGCTGCTTCGCCGTCCAAACGAAGCCGCGAGGGCTGCATGTTCAAATTCTCTTCCCCCTGGGACCAGGTTTAAAAAAAAAAGTGCGTCTTCAGGCAGTGTGTTAACAGGATTAGTTTGGACGATCGGCCAAAACGTGCGTTTACACCAAAAAGCGTTTCCATGTGGATGGCCCCTTGGATGTACTCACTAAACGGAAAATGAACCCGCATTTGGCGCTTGGCGAGTGTTGATTTCGGACCCTGCTGACGTGACGTGGTGACATATATCGTCTTCTTTGCACTGCTTTAGATCCTGAAGCAGGAATGGCCCAAACACTGGCCCACCTTCATCAGCGATATCGTGGGCGCGAGTCGGACCAGCGAGAGCCTCTGTCAGAACAACATGATCATCCTGAAACTGCTCAGCGAGGAGGTTTTTGACTTCTCCAGTGGCCAGATGACCCAGGTGAAGGCCAAGCACCTCAAAGACAGGTAACCGATAAAAGTACTCTGACTTATGTGAAGTTAACAGTTGTTGCTACATTTAGGTCGTGGCTTATTTGTCTGTTCTGTCGTCTGCTTCCGCCGGGAAAAATGGATCAAAAGTGGTTCATTTTAGGGATGTTGCCTAGATCAGGGGGTCAACAGGAGGTCCGGGACCTTTAGGGGGTCCTCAGAGTCAATGCAGGGGGGCCTCCAAATTATTAATTTTTGAAAGTTAAAAAAAAAAAGGTCTTCACATGAATCTAACACATTATTAGCAAATATAAATCCCCACTAATGAAAGGCTTACTAGCCTGTAGGTAAGGTAGCCATCCACAGATACAGTTAATCCTAAAGGTGAATTTATAAAATCATGCGCTTAATTATTAGGCTATTTTAATAGCATAGTAGTAGTAACATCTTTCAGCCAGATCGCTGAGATCATTTGAGCCGTTAATCAGGTGTCTCAACACCCTCAAACTGAGCGTCAGAAGAATGCTTATTGGGAGGGAAACTTAGTCAAATTCCTCTTAAAAAATCTTTAGCTGGGACCCAATTTTAAGGTTTAAAATCAGTTTTAATCCCCACAGTGTCTGCCCAGTTTACGATTACCTACCTGCTACCATCACTGATGATTTCTACTCTTTGTCTTTCAGCATGTGCAACGAGTTTTCCCAAATATTCCAGCTGTGCCAGTTTGTGATGGTGAGACGAGGCTGACTCTCGACCAAAACAATTCTCAACATGGGGTGTTTTAATAAATATCGCAATATGTTCTCATGTCTACCTTCTTCCACTTCTTCTGTGTAGGAAAACTCCCAGAATGCCCCGCTGGTCCACGCCACGCTGGAGACTCTCCTCCGCTTCCTGAATTGGATTCCTTTAGGTTACATCTTCGAGACCAAGCTCATCAGCACTCTGGTCTACAAGGTAAAGCAGCCAAACCTCATCCAGTGAATTAGCCAAAGCATTAGGCGAAGCATTTGTATTATCGGTCCAATCCGAGAGAATTTGTCTTTGATGTCGCTCGCAAATAAGTAAATCACACGGTACACACAGAGTAAAAACTACATCTATGAACATAAGATAAATAAGGCGGGACAAGAAGTGCAAATATGTGCAAGTTGGTGGTTTACATACACTGACAGCTGCACATTGAGAGCTCCTCTGACCGAAGAGGGACAGACCCTTTAAACATAAAATGAAAAAACTATATTACCATTGATATACCATATTTTGTTTCGATGTTTCTCCTTAGAAATGCCCAGAATTTGTAAAAAGAGTAGAGCTATTAAGGCTGATTGTTTTCATGGATTACATATTCCTATGGATTTCGTTTCTTTTTAAAAAAAAAATTTAAAGGGCTCATATTATTATGCTTTTTGGCTTTTTCTCTTTCCTTTGTGTTCTATATCTTTTTTTGTGCACGTTATAGGTTTACAAAGTGAAAAAGCCCAAAGTCCCCCCCAAAGGGACTTACCATCTCCAACAGAAAACACTGTTCACCAACTGCTCCAAACAGCTCTATTGTAGTCCAGCCTTTACTTCAGAGACCAACGTGGTCACTTTGTAACACATGTTATAATGCTCGCCTAGCTAATAGCATGGCACGCCCTCATACTCTGCTTCTGACTGGCTAGTAGTCCTTACCTAGGTACTGTCAGGGCACGCCCTCATACTCTGCTTCTGACTGGCTAGTAGTCCTTACCTAGGTACTGTCAGGGCACGCCCTCATACTCTGCTTCTGACTGGCTAGTAGTCCTTACCTAGGTACTGTCAGGGCACGCCCTCATACTCTGCTTCTGACTGGCTAGTAGTCCTTACCTAGGTACTGAGCATGTGCGAGTCCCAACAAAGATGGAACAGAAGTGCGATGCCTCACTCTGTAGCTAAAACAGAGAGCTCAACACACTGGGTGAAAAGAGGAGCTGCAGCAATGTGCAGTACAGCAAAAATATGTTGTTTTTTGAAAATTAAACCACTTAAACCTATTCTGCCACAACCTCTAAATACAATTACGAACCTGAAAATGAGCAGAATATGAGCACTGTAGATCAAGTTTAGGGCTAATATGTTCTGAGTAGCATTATCAAAAACATGTACTAGGTTCTCCAGGCAGTGCCTTTGATCAAAGCACTGGCTCAGATCTGGAGTTGTTCCCCTGGCGCTGTGATTGGCTGCCCACTGCTCCCTTGAGGGATGGGTTAAATGCAGAGAATGAATTTCGCTACATGTACGTGTATGTGACAAATAAAGTACCTTTCTCTATAAATACGGCTCCTATCGAAGCCGTTCGTGCTCTCCTGTAGCACTGAACGGTCAACAGGAAGCTGAGATGAAAACTTTCACCGACGGTTGCTGTTCAGTTTAACAATAACTGCTCCAGCAACATTAAGGGGAAGGACATTTGGACTGAAAGAAACAAACCTAATAGGATTTGGTGCTTAATAAACGGTTGCTCTGTATCATCGTTGTTTCAGAATGAACATTTTCTATATTGAGTAAGGCAAGGCAATTTTATTTATATAGCACATTTCAGCACAAGGCAACTCAAAGTGCTTTACACAAATCATCAATCATCAAAGAACAAATGGCAAAATAGGGAATAAAATTAGAATAAAAATAGTAATGAATACACATTTAAAATACATAAATAAAAATATAGTTCAGTATAAAATGTATATTTCCACTTCTAACAATTCATACGAAAAATTGTATACGAAATAAAATACAAGAATAAAGTTCACTGTTTAATAAAAGAGTTAACGAAAAGCATTATCAAAAAGTAAGGTCTTCAGCCTTGATTTAAAAGAGCTGAGAGTTGGGGCAGACCTGCAGTTCTCTGGTATTTTGTTCCAGATATGCGGAGCATAAAAATTAAACGCTGCTTAGGTTTTGAGTAGGTTTTGTTTGTGTGGTCCCCTCCTATCGGTACGTCCTCTGATAAAAGGGCTCTTGAATCGCTTCATCCTGCGGGAGCGTGACAAAGAGGGGAACGCTCACCGTTTGTTGACACCTTGTTGCCTCAGCAACTTGGCCGGGGAGCATTTGCCGATTGCCAAAATGTTGATAATTGATTGAACGTTTGTCGAGTGAAGAACGTTCACTGGTTTCAGCCTCTGTAATTTAAGGATTTTCTGTCTTTTCTCTGTTTGATATCCTCCTCAAATGAATGCTCTGGGAAATTGTGATGGGCATTTTTGTTAGTTTCTAACAATTCATGGACCAGGCCATTAATCGATTTTTAAGGGAGGAAGAAAAAAAACACAGATTAATTGATAATGAAAGTTATCTTTTAGATGCAGTCCTAATTTAGTCAGCACTGACGTGACCTGTTTTATTCCTGTGTTTCAGTTCTTGAACGTGCCCATGTTTCGCAACGTGACGCTAAAATGTTTGACGGAGATCGGTGGAGTGAGCGTCAACCAGTACGAGGAGCAGTTTGTCAACCTTTTTACCCTCACCATGTGCCAGCTCAAACAGGTACACACGCGCGCGCGCACACACACACACACACTTTTTAAATGGTGCTTAACTTAATTGCACTCAGAATAATTACACACGAGCACACATACATGTGCCCACTCTGTTATTAAACACACACTTTAGTTTCCTACCACACACACACACACACACACACACACACACAAAGGCAGCACAAACTCTCAGACTTGCTGTCAGCCTTTTGTTGCACACGCACCCACACACACAACGTTGTCAGGCAGTGTAAGCAGTTTTCTGTTTGTTCACTGTTATCACAAGTAGACACAAATATAAGAGTGAGCGTGTGATGTCAACACTTCTGATGGGACAACACAGTCGAAAGCTGCAGGGCCGAGTTCCAAAAACAACAAGCACGAGTGGAACTCTTTGTATGGTTAAATATGTTGCGTGTTTTTCTTCGTTCGCTCAGAGAAACATACGTTTACACAGCAAGGGTTTGGGACCTTCCTCAGGCAGCACAGATGGAAGGTTTACTGTATGTACCCAAACAGTTGGCACAGGTGTGGTTGCTGACACACCTTTTTAGAAAGTATGCTTTTTACAGATCGCCTGTCATATTAACTAATGGGTTCCTGAATGAAGAATATTTTGACCAAGTTTGACACAATTCTGCTGTAGAAAGCTAGTAAACTTGATGTATGTCGCACTTGTCAAAACATGAGTTCTTTACATGAAGTAAGGAAGAGGGAATAAAAGAGAAAATAAAGAGACCAAGTGCACAAATGCTAGGGCTGCAACTGAGGATTATTTTCATTATTATTATTATTTTTTGGATGAATCGATTAGTTGCTTGGCTTTATAACATGTCAAATGGTGAAAATGTGGATCAGTGTTTCCCTAAAGTCCAAGACGACGTCCTCAAATGTCTTGTTTTGTCCACAACTCAAAGATATTCAGTTTATTGTCACAGAGGAGAGAAGACACTAGAACAATATTCACATTTAACAAGCTGGAATCAGAGAATGTTTTACTTTTTTTATAGAAGAAAAATGACTCAAACTGATTAATGGATTATTAAAATAGTTGCCAAATCATTAAATAGTTGACAACTAATAAATGAATCCTTGCAGCCCTAATAAATGCACAATATGAAGTGATAAAAATATGAAAAAGCAGTGGCCGGGTTGGTTCAGTGGGTATAGCAGGCGCACATATATTGAGGTATATGCCTCGACGCAGAGGTCCAGGGTTAGAATCCGACCTGTGACGATTTCCTGCATGTCTTCCCTCTCTCTCTCCCCTTTCTCACCTAGCTGTCCTGTCAGTTAAAGGCGGAAAAGCCCAAACAATAATCTTAAAACAAAGTATGAAAAAGCTAAAGGAAACAAGTTGCTTTTTAAAGATTTGAGCTGATTTGGCTCCTCTGAGACTCTGTTCAGGGTAATATTACAGATCAGGCATCAATAGGCACCAATTATTTAAATTTCTCATCAAACATCTGAACTAAGCCTTGAATTTGATTACCCTGCTGACTTGTCTTTCTTTAAACCAATCCTAACCAAATGGTCTCAGTGTATTAACCATCAGCATGTAAACAACAGGTGGATGTCACCAGCTCCACCTGCCTGCAGCCGCTGGCATCGTGATGGGAAGAGGGAAATAATCATATAATAATCATAGAGGATGTTTTCTATGGAGGACTGAGTGTGGCTGTCGGGTCTAAAAGCTCCCCGATAACAGCTGTTACCAATGAAGAGTTATCACGTTAACTCGTATTAATGTCTAGAGCAGGAGCTTTTTGATTTGTAAGTAACTAAAGTTGATGTCTTGAGCACATCTAGACGCAGCTTATGCTGACCAAAGTGCTGTAAAAACAAAAAGTACTAAGGTGCTTTATGAAAGAACACTGAAATGTAGAAATAAAAAAGTAGAGAGAAAACACAATTTGGGACCCCCTTAAATGTCATGTGATGGTTCTACCAAAGATTTTCTCCTCTACACTTCTTAGATTGTTGAATACAATTTGAATAGTTTTTTTTTTTTTGTGACCAGAAAAGGCAAATCTATCCAAGAAATGTGTGTATATATATTTTTTATTGAAGTCAGAAAAACCACACGTTTTGTTGTCAAACCCATTAGAGAGATCCCAGCCTCCAGGTTGGACAACCGTGATCTTGAGGACTGTTAACAATAAGTAAATATACATGTTTACACACCTGCTTAAAAGAAGCACCATTCTGAAGTTATAATGCTTCAGATCTTGAGTGAGTGTTAAAGTTCATTCTTGACTTTGCAAACTGTATATATATATATTTTTTTTTAAATAGCAATTTCAGCCTTTAATGGAAAGACCAGCTAGATATGAAAGGAGAGAGAGAGAGGGGGGTAAACGTGCAGGAAATCGTCACAGATTGGACTCAAACCCTGGACCTTCTGCAACAAGGCATACGCCCCCATACATGTGCGTCTGCTCTACCCACTGAACCAACCCGGCCACTGTAAACTATATTTTAACTAAAATGAATCTTAACTCATGTTTTACTTACCAGCTTTTCCAAAGCCTTTAACCCCACCTCAGTGTTTTCCTCATGTGATAGTGTGTTTTGCGTGGTTGCTTTTGTTAGTTTTTAGATCTAGTTTGACATTAAATGTTTTTTCTTGGGTGGTCTCATGGCTCCGTGGTTTAAGACTAAGCCTATTTACAGTAAACGCAACGTCCTCAAAACAAAACGCACCCCAGATGCAATTATGTCAAATCAAATGAGACGATATATATATATATATATATATATATATATAGTATAAATAAATAAAGGTGAGTGTTTTTTTTTGATTTCCTCTTTTTTTACGTCTGGTCAGATGCTTCCTTTGAACACTAACATCCGAGTGGCCTACGCCAACGGGAAGGACGACGAGCAGAACTTCATCCAGAACCTCAGCCTGTTCCTCTGCACCTTCCTCAAAGAACACGGCCAGCTCGTCGAGAAGAGATCCAACCTGCGAGAGACCCTCATGGAGGTAGGGCGGACTCTTCCACTTGAGTTTGGTTTATCACGTGGACACAGGCGAACTTAAATGATTGTTGGTGTCTGGTTGAGTAAACAAACTGGAGGCTTTTAGGCATTTCCGCCACTGCTTTGGAGTTGTTGAAAAGAAGCCTCCCCCTGACTGCTTTTCCTGCCCCTCTCGCTCCTGTCTTTCCTTGCCTGTGTTGTCCTGATTACATGTTTGTAATGACATACATTTGGGACCGATTACGGTGGGAAGGGCCGCCTTTCCTTTGGCGGTTTGTCCACTTGTAGAAGTACTTACTCAGACATAATTGTTTCAGGAGGAGGCTGAGATGTTGAGAGCAGAAAACAAGAGTATAGAAAGACACTGTATAGCAGTTTATTCAAGAAACAACTGTTCTGTCATCAGTCGGATTGCTTATGTTCCCAGATGTAGCAAAGAAGCAAAAATATTAACGTAAACAAACGGATGTGCATGGAGACTGTTCAATGTTAAGTAAGTTGTTCTCAGAATCAGCTTTATGTGCCAACTGTGTGTGCGCGCACATACAAGAAATTTGACTGTTTATTTTGCATGGCTTTCAATGTACTTACACGGACAACAAAGCTGGGCAAATGAGTAAAAGTATGTGACAAAACAGTCTTTCTGTAAGTCGTAAGCCATATAAATACTGGAGTCTTATGTTTAGATACAGTGATAGTGCAAAACTGGGTGTATTTTAACTGTAAACATATCATCTATACTAGAAATTAATGTTGAAATAATTACTCATGTGAATAAGATGAATGATAATATTTAAAGATGGCACTTTTAATCAGTTTATCAGTGAAGACAAACAGGGCAGAGCTTAAAAATAAATCACAATTGTGAAGTCTGCTCATTCAGCGACCTTCTGGAAAACACGCTTGTGTAAGAAACTGAACCAAAACAACTTTGTAAATGTATACTGTGCCATGACATAGCAGTTATTATTATTATTTTGTTTGTCATTTGTGTTTACCCCAGATATTTAGCACTGGTGTTATAAAGTTCTTCTGTCGCATTAAGTCTGGTGTCAATGCTACAGCGGGAGACCCCGACAAACATCAGGCATTTTAGCTGGATATTCCTCTTTGAAACAGAAGAAGTAAATAGTTTTGTTCTGACTAATGTGACGTGACCACACTCTGCCCCCAGGCCCTGCACTATATGCTGCTGGTGTCTGAGGTGGAGGAGACGGAGATCTTTAAGATCTGTCTGGAGTACTGGAACCACCTGGCAGCGGAGCTCTACAGGGAGAGTCCTTTCTCCACCTCCAGCACCCCGCTGCTTTCTGACGTCCCGCCACGCAGACACCTGTACCTGCCTGTACTCTCACAGGTATGGCCCGTCAGCCAACACACAATCAGATATTCACACATGATGACCTAACGGACAGCTTTTACCCCTATAGACTGGTAGGCCTGTCAGCCAAAGTGCAATAACACTTGTGTACTTAAACTAGAGATGGCCCAATACCATTTTTCTTTTGCTTCCCGATACCGATTCTAATGCCTGAACTTGCGTATCGGCCCATACTAAGTACCGATCCGATACCAGTGTGTCTTATATTTTATTATGTTTTAACTGTATACTACTGTCCCTGTATGGATGTGATATTATTTCTGTCTTTGTTGTTGAATGCCACAGAACTTTCTTCTTATTATCCAGTCCGACAGTCAGTTATAGCGGAAAAATAACCTAAACTACTTTAACATAGATTTTCTTTAGGGCTTTATTACGTGGGATCGGACGGTGCGTAAACTCCAGTACTTCCCGATACCAGCGTTTTAGGCAGTACCGGAGCCGGTATTGGTATCGAAACCTCTCTAACTTAAACATGCTTCGCATGAGGAAGATCGGTCCGCTGACTCAAGACGCTCACATCCAACTTATTCCTCCTTCTTGTCTTGCAGGTGCGTTTGCTGATGGTGAGCCGCATGGCCAAACCAGAGGAGGTGCTGGTGGTGGAGAACGACCAGGGCGAAGTGGTCAGGGAGTTCATGAAGGACACAGACGCCATTAACCTTTACAAGAACATGAGGGAGACTCTCGGTAAGTTAGTACACGTCTGCGGTGATAAATACGTAGTTCGGTTTTTAGGCATACCAGTTCTTTCTATGAATGTAAATTTTTAGGTGTGCTTAGTTCTATTTAAACTCAAACAGTGATGTTGCTGGGTACGCGTCCTGCGTCCCTGGACACATTTCAAATCCGAAAGGACGCAGTAAACTCACTATCCATGCGTCCAGGGGACACACCCTATCCTTTTCCTGATCATGCTTTTATTGTGAACAACAAATCTTTGTTGAAATGAACGAAAAGAAACCTCAAAACCACAGAAGAACGCACATACCGTTATTATTATATAATTCTATATATCTAAAACGTTTTTT
Source organism: Perca schrenkii (assembly GCA_025617405.1). Taxonomy (NCBI): domain Eukaryota; kingdom Metazoa; phylum Chordata; class Actinopteri; order Perciformes; family Percidae; genus Perca; species Perca schrenkii. The sequence goes on from CM046788.1 coordinate 38,679,718, forward strand.
TTTGTTTGTTTGTTTTTTACTTCCAGCAGTCAACTTCCCTCTAACCCCCAGTCGATATCGATTGTAAATTGTTTTTATATGTAACAAACTTGTTCTGCTATCTTGGCCAGGTCTTTCTTGAAAAAGTGATTTTATATCTCAATGAGACTAACCTGGTTAAATAAAGGTTAAATAAAAATATATTGCACATGCGTCTAACACTTAAGCTGCCATGTTTTGACTGTAAAGCTAGCGCTAATGTGTGTTTCAGTTGTTCCTTTGTTTTTGTTTTTTGGTTTGTTTTCCCCCAGAGTCAGGTTGTACCAAGTTCTCCTGTATCCGTGCTTCCTCAGGGACCGTCTGCATTTTCTTTTACAGTTTTTTAATGGCAGCCAAGACAGTTAAGGTGCTTTTCCATTACCAGTACCTACTCGACTCGCCTCGACTCGCTGTGCGTCCGTTTTCCATTGCAGATTTTAAGAATCGCTTCAGCGTGGCTGGTCGTCATAGCGACTGCCGTGGGCGTGGCTTAGTAGCTTGCTTTCCCATTGACAAATCCCCGCCGCATTTCCTGGTTCTCCGTCTCCGTGAACAACATGATATCAAAGAGATAGTTAACGTTTACTGCTCCAGATTTCCCACCGTGGTCACATATATATGACTCTAGAGTCGCTACTCGCTTTGTTTCTCTCACATATATATGACTCTAGAGTCGCTACTCGCTTTGTTTCTCTCACATATATATGACTCTAGAGTCGCTACTCGCTTTGTTTCTCTCACATATATATGACTCTAGAGTCGCTACTCGCTTTGTTTCTCTCACATATATATGACTCTAGAGTCGCTACTCGCTTTGTTTCTCTCACATATATATGACTCTAGAGTCGCTACTCGCTTTGTTTCTCTCACATATATATGACTCTAGAGTCGCTACTCGCTTTGTTTCTCTCACATATATATGACTCTAGAGTCGCTACTCGCTTTGTTTCTCTCACATATATATGACTCTAGAGTCGCTACTCGCTTTGTTTCTCTCACATATATATGACTCTAGAGTCGCTACTCGCTTTGTTTCTCTCACATATATATGACTCTAGAGTCGCTACTCGCTTTGTTTCTCTCACATATATATGACTCTAGAGTCGCTACTCGCTTTGTTTCTCTCACATATATATGACTCTAGAGTCGCTACTCGCTTTGTTTCTCTCACATATATATGACTCTAGAGTCGCTACTCGCTTTGTTTCTCTCACATATATATGACTCTAGAGTCGCTACTCGCTTTGTTTCTCTCACATATATATGACTCTAGAGTCACTACTCGCTGCGGAGATAATCGCCGTCACTCTCTCACTTCTCCCTCGCTCACCAGCTTCCCACACGCACACATACGGAGACTCGACACACACACATCACACATTACACACACCAGCGCACCAGTATAACCATCAGGCCACTTGTATGCTACGGAGAAAGCTCTGCGTGGAGCCTCCGGCAGCAAAAAACCACCACTGGCTAAACTATTTAAAAATGCCGTCTGTCGCTGGCAATGCGGTGATCAGTGACGATTCTTTCCGACCAGTCAGCAGCCTGCAGGGTTTCACGTCACCTTCTCGGCTCGCCTCAGCTTGCTTGGAACCTCGACTGAGGATTTGCTAAAAAAACGTATCTGTTAGCAGGTACCAGGGACTTTTTTTCGTAATGGAAAACCAAAAAAGTCGAGGCGAGTAGGTACCATGTAATGGAAAAGCACCATTAGAATCATGTCAACATAGAACAGAGCCGTTGCAGAGCCGTTGCATGGAAACGTACCCACCCTGACTCCTCCGTCTCTCTCTGTGTGTGTCTACAGTGTATCTGACCCATCTGGACTACGCCGACACTGAACGCATCATGACGGAGAAGCTCCACAGCCAGGTGAACGGCACCGAGTGGTCGTGGAGGAACCTGAACATGCTCTGCTGGGCCATCGGCTCCATCAGCGGGGCGATGCACGAAGAGGACGAGAAGAGGTTCCTGGTCACCGTCATCAAGGTGGGACACACAGACGATATTATATTATATCGGCATTAAGCAGCATCCCTCTACAGGCAGAAATTAGTTAGCCATGTTGCATTGACACTGGTGAGTGAGACTTGCAGCTGGACTGTGTGACAGAATTATTTATTTCAATCAATTCTAATTGTTTTCTTTGTAATATACATTTCTCCCAACCAGTTATAGACGCTGCAGTTAGGGTGTGTGTTGAACGTTTGCGGATTGTGTGCGTTATGTACTCAGGACCTGCTTGGCCTGTGTGAGCAGAAAAGAGGGAAGGACAACAAGGCCATCATAGCGTCTAACATCATGTACATCGTGGGCCAGTATCCTCGCTTCCTCCGAGCCCACTGGAAGTTCCTCAAGACTGTCGTCAACAAGCTGTTTGAGTTCATGCACGGTAAGAAAAGACCAAATCCTCTGCACACAACAGTCCCAATCTTTTTTTGCTTTAAATCTTTGAATTAAAAATCCACTGCTTTTTGAAGCATTAAATGCATCGTTCTTGAAACTTATTACTTCTTAAATTTGAATCTGGTTACACCACTGGGATGTTTGATTATGATGTTTAGACACAGAATTTGTATTTCCTTACCACCCGGTTCAAATTAAATATTTGCAACAAGACAAATGCGTTTTTGAATGTTGCAGGGAAAAGCAAATAATTTTTGGTAGAAAAATGTCAACGATAGATTTACTAAACAGCCTTGGACCTGGAAAACATTTAGATCAAAGACCACATGAGTAGCCCTCGGGTCTGTTTTAAAAATGGAAATTGAATATTGATATTATCTGTTTCCCACCTTGTTAAGTCATTGTTGATAATTATCGTGAGAAATTAACATGATCAGTGTCTTCGCATTGATGAGCATCATTAATCATTAATAATCATATATAACTAAAGGTAAACTGAGCACATTTGTTATTTCAGAAGAGTTTATCAAACTGGTAGCCCTTCGTATGACTCAATACCCATGAAGTAGCTCTCCGTTTCAAAAAGGTTGGTGACCCCTGATTTAGATGCTGATGGAAAAAGGTGACAAAAACGTCAAACTAAAGGACAAACCTTGTAAAAAGACGGTAGAAGGAAGTAAGGCAAGAATAGGTCGAAAATAGTAATACAAACTTTGAACAAAACACAGAAAGAAGGAAGGCAACACTAGGGCGAAAAAAAGTGACGACAAATTCAAATAAGCGACAAACTTTGAAAAAAGTGACAAACTTCGTAGAGAAAAAAAGTAAGGAACAGAGGCAAGAATAGGTCAAAACCAAGGGGGTAAGCTTCGCTTCAGAACTCAAACCTCCCATGGCGCCATTTTGTTGCTACAAAAGTATCACCTGCCGTTAGCATTCCACTGACTAGCATTCATTTTGACGTCACTTGACAGCGAATAACTTTACATCTGAAGCGTTTAAAGACTCTATTTGTCCGTTGTTTATTTCTAAAGAAACACGACAATGTATAAAAGGCTCCATTACCTTGTACCTCACGTTATGGCTCCGTAGCAGACGCTTTTATAAAAATAGGCTAACGATTGGGTCATAACCACGAGACTTACTGTCACACAGTAGAGGAATTACCGTATAGTACAGGAGAAGCTCATAGGCAGTTTCGACTTACATTAGCTGTTTAGGTTTAATTACTAATGTTAACTAGCATGTTAGTGATCAGTAATTAGCCTGTGCTAATGTTATCTCCTTACATATACCTACACTCTCCGTCTCTGTAATATTGGGAATGATTGAGATTTCTCTCGGCACAGCTACCAGAAGACTTCACACTTTCAGACACGTTGCTCACGTCACATCTACGTTGTCTCTGTCAGTTGGAGGCTGCTCAGTAAGGGAAGAGATCACCGGAAAAGTGCTTCTAATATCCTTCACTGGTCTCCGTCCAGAGCAACGGGATCTATTGGTCCATTATATACTGTCTATGGTCAAAACAAGTGAGAAAACGTTCAAAAAAAGGTGACAAACTTGGAGGAAAAAAAGACTAGTAACTACAGCCTTGTAAAAATGTCACGTACCCCCTGCAGTCCTCCAAAGTACCCCTAGGGGGACACGTGCCCCCATTTGAGAAACACTGGTCTAGCAATGTAGAGAGGGAGCAGCGTTAGAACAAAGCCATGAACCAGAGAAATAAAAACGTTTTCGCCAATTCATCGCGATTAGAAATGCAACTGTAGCAAGTATCTCGCTCTCTATCCTCGTGTAAAATCTTTGGTATTAAGGTGCCATTGTTACTTGAATTGTAAGTAATGCTTATGTGATGTTCCGGTGTTTAATCTTCCTCTTCGTCACACAGAAACCCACGACGGTGTGCAGGACATGGCGTGCGACACCTTCATCAAGATCGCCCAGAAGTGCAGGCGTCATTTTGTCCAGGTCCAGGTGGGCGAGGTGATGCCCTTCATAGACGAGATCCTCAACAATATCAACACCATCATCTGTGACCTGCAGCCACAGCAGGTCAGTCCTTTCTCTGGCCATCCTGTCTGCAATGGCCCTCTTTTAGTTGTCGTTAGTCTTTCATTTTTTTTAAACGCCATTATTTGTGAGACTTTTTCGGATGACATGGGTTACAACTGGCAGTCATGTGTTTCTTTGAAAGAGTTGTATAAACTCTGCCGCTCGTAAATAGACATCTCAGTAGAGGACTGGGTAGCCCAAACGATAAACAACAGGTTTGGGTTTTTACAGTCAAACTGGTAATCAAAGGTCCACTGTGTAGTGTTTTTAAGTATGGTATTAGCTAAACTCAGTCTTCCTTCATAAATATGTCCTCATTGGTGTAAAATGACCTCTGCCAATGATCTAACTTATCCTCGTAAGCGAAGAATTTCTTATCTGTATTTACACTGGACTGACAAGTCCAACGAGGCTTCCATGTCGTTCTGGTCATTTTGAGAAACTCTAATGGCTGAGAGGGACATAGAGCACTAGCCGACCTGTTTAGCTAATCCACAACGCGTTTTCAATCAGAGCCAGCGTCACGTGACTGAAACCAGATGAAACGGAGAAGGAGATCAGTGAGAGGCGCTTGTCACCGCCCTGGCAAATTTTTAAAGCCTGCACTGCTCTTTAGTTCATAATGGAGTATCATACTTATGCCGAGCCACAGGAGAAGGAATCCTCGTCGCCAAGAAAGCAAATTTGGAAGTAGGGCTGCCACCGCTTAGTCGATTAGTCGACTAATCGGTCGTTTTGGTCTTAGTCGACCAAGATTTCTTTAGTCGATTAGTCATTTTTTATGCTTATTCATGCTTAATTACTCATCTCCAAGAAACTCATGAGCACATTTATGGTAAACACAAGATTTAAAGTGGTGCTTTTGCAGGATTAATTGTGGAGAAACTCAGTTTTACAGATGGTTAATTAACTACATTTATATTGTGGTTTTCTAGTCTTAACCACCTCTCAAAGCGCACAACTCTTTCAATTAAATCAACTACTCGATTAGTCGACAAAATTGTATAAGTGTTAGTCGACTAAGAATTTCTTTAGTCGAGGACAGCCCTATTTGGAAGACATGTTGTCATAGCTTCTTGGTACATGATGGCTACCGTAGTTGCAACACGCATTTGAAAAAGCGAGGCGCTAGAGAGCACTGTTCGTTTGAATGCAAAATACAATTTCACCGCTAGATGGGAGAAATTCCTACACAGTGTACCTTTTTAAGAACGTACATAACCCCTGTAAAGTTACATCACTTTAACCCCCCAACATACCTGAAATCTGTATTAAATGTAATATAGAAATAATTGTGACGGTAAAAAGGGAAAACCTAAAACTCTGCTCCTCGTCTCCGCAGGTCCATACGTTTTACGAGGCCGTTGGCTACATGATTGGAGCTCAGACGGACCAGGCGGTTCAGGAGCTTCTCATAGAGAAGTACATGCTGCTGCCTAACCAGGTGTGGGACAGCATCATCCAGCAGGCCACCAAGGTGAGGACAGCAGGAGGAACGGCTCGATTTAGAATCCATTGATGTGTCTTTTAGTGCCTCAAACGTTGTCATTTGATGCCGCCTGTAGTAGGGGTGGGGGAAAAAATCGATACAGCATAGTATCGCAGTATTTTCCATGGCAATAATGTATCGATCAGTGTTGCCACAGTTACTTTGAAAAAGTAACTTCGTTACTTTACAGATTACTTGATTGTAAAAGTAGTTTAGTTACTTTACAGATTACTTGATTTTAAAAGTAACGAAGTTAGATTACAAGTTACTTTATTAGTTACATGCAGCAGCTGCCGACAACACCCCCACAGCCTCAACATAACCATGACAACAGGTTTACTGTGAGGCAGCTCAGCGTTGCCAGTAGTAGATCTGGTTTATTATGGCACCTAAGAGAGGGAGTCAACCGTGTTTAAGGGCAGCATTTCCGCTACAACATACTGCCCGACCAACTTCTTCAACTCTCCCCCATTTACTGGTTTTGCACCGAAGTCCAGCTTTAGTTGTTTGGGTGGTGGGGGACCTCCTGCTCTCTGCTTCGCTCCACCTGCTGGGACTTTCTCTGTAAGTTTGACTGCAGCGCTGCGACTCCAATTGTTCCTTCAAATTTGACGTAGTCGCCACCAGCACATAGTGTACAACGGACCTTAATATTGCCGTCTTTGTCTGACACAAACTCTAAATAGTGACTGTAGCTATCCGGCTAGAAAGCCCGCATCTCTCTCCTCCCTCCATTGTTGTTTACGTTTGTGTCTCTGCGTGGTAACGTGAACTGTCCTCATGCTGAAAACGTGACTTGTCGCATACGTGACTCAGCTCCCCGAGACGCAAGAAGAAAGCAAAAATATATATTTTTACTAAGGAAAATGACAAATAGTAACGCACAGTGACTTGGATAAGTAACTTTAATCTGATTACTGGTTTGGAAATAGTAACGCGTTAGATTACTCGTTACTGAAAAAAGTTCAGTGGTCAGATTAGAGTAACGCGTTACTAGTAACGCGTTAAGTGGCATCACTGGTATCGATCTTTTATTCTATATGTGTTGGTCAGTTTGTCTGCTTGACAATCCCATTTTGCAGCAATAAAATTGAAGTGAGATGAACAAACAGAAATGTATCTTTTTAGATAAAACAGATGTTGACAAAGTTTTCTTTTGGGGACATCATTGGAAAAATTTGAAGTTGGAAAAAAGGTAATAAATTGCAATATATCGCAGAATATTGCAATATCTTTAAAATCACAATAATATTGTATCGTGACATAAGTATCGTGATGATATCGTTATCGTGAGGCCTCTGGTGATTCCCACCCCTAGCCTGTTGCCAACTATTGTTAGAAATTACGTCTTGTGCTAAATTGTGTGCTCTCCGCTGCAGAACGTGGACATCCTGAAGGACGCGGAGACGGTGCGTCAGCTGGGCAGCATCCTAAAGACTAACGTCAGAGCCTGTAAAGCTGTCGGTCATCCCTTTGTTGTTCAGCTGGGACGAATCTATCTGGACATGCTCAACGTCTACAAGTGTCTGAGTGAAAACATCTCCTCGGCTGTCCAGACCAATGGTTAGTTAGTTTGTGCGTGTGACAATATGTAATTTTCTGCCACTAGGGGTCTCTCAATCAAAACAAAAGGCAGTTTTGTGATGCCAAAAAGTTTGTTGGGACAAAAAAAGAGCGAACAAGTTCACTAAATCAACCTTAGGGATGAAGATACGTCGATGTTGTGTTCACAACTTGTTTCCACTGTCTCTGATTGGCCCAAAAAAAATCAGTTATTGCAGGTTGATATAACCGTTTCCTTCATACAGGTGAGATGGTGACCAAACAGCCTCTTATCAGGAGTATGAGGACAGTAAAGAGAGAGACATTGAAGCTGATCTCTGGCTGGGTCAGCCGCTCCAACGACCCTCAGATGGTGAGCCAGACGGTTTTTATTCTTCCTAGTTGATTCTGTAATGGAAGAGTGTTTTTAAAATGTATGTTATACTTAAATTTGTGTTGTAATGTCTATAATTTTCATTTTAGTCGCACACAAAGCATCCTCTGTATTCATGAAGCGTTGCTGCTCCAGTAAATGGAAAACTACTAACAATTATGGAATCGTGCCCAGTTTCTTCTTAAAAGCAACGGCCATAATGTTTATAATTAAAAGCTTAAATTAAACATATGTTTTCAGTTCTATGACTTGCACTGTAACCCCAACTGGGACCAGCTTGTAAACATAGGTTTTATTTAGACCAAATCATGTTTAAGTCAAAGTTAGTATATCATAGTGCAGTTTACTGTGGCGCTGTGACGCAGACCACTCTCTTTCTCTGTTAAAATGAGTCGGGAAGCGTACAAAGAAACTAACTTTACTCTCAATGATAATAAACAAGGAGAAATGTTCGTACTATAATGGTGATTCATTGATACTAGAGTAGCCTACTTCCTTGTTCACTGCTGCAATTAATACGATGCAGAGGAGGACAAAAGAGCATCTGTCTTCAGAAATATTATCTGTTGACTGTTTGATGGTAATTTATTTGTGCTTTAGAACGTAATCAATGTGAAACAATCGTAAAATAAGCTTAATTTCTCTGTCTAGTGTAGGCTACATTAACAAATTCAAGTACAAAACATTTGGTGTCTCAACTACTGCCTGGAAACACTTGGTTATGTTGTAACCTTGGTTCTCTGAGTGAAGAGACTCTCCCCACCGTACATATAAAATAAGTAATTGTTAGTTATACAAGAGAGAAGCCAGTCAGGACTATTTTTTTCCAGTCTTACAGTACAGGCCAAAAGTCATTTTAATGACTATTTACATTGTAGATTCTCACTGAAGGCATCAAAACTATGAATGAACACATATGGAATTATGTACTTAACAAAAAAAGTGTGAAATAACTGAAAACATGTCTTATATTTTAGATTCTTCAAAGTAGCCACCCTTTGCTTTTTTTGATAACTCTGCAAACCCTTGGTGTTCTCTCAATGAGCTTCATGAGGTAGTCACCTGAAATGGTTTTACCTTCACAGGTGTGCTTTGTCAGGGTTCATTAGTGGAATAATTTCCCTTATTAATAAAAAAAGCAAAGGGTGGCTACTTTGAAGAATCTAAAATATAAGACATGTTTTCACTTATTTCACACTTTTTTGTTAAGTACATAATTCCATATGTGTTCATTCATAGTTTTGATGCCTTCAGTGAGAATCTACAATGTAAATAGTCATGAAAATAAAAAGGAAATGCATTGAATGAGAAAGTGTGTCCAAACTTTTGGCCTGTACTGTATTTCTTCATTCAAGTTTTGTAAAATAGTCTCGATCTCATGAACCCAATCTCGTGTCTTGTCTTGTCTCGTGAGCTGGGTGTCTCGTTCGTACCTCTGTCTACTCTTTCTGACCAAAAAATAGTTAATGGTACGGTCGTGGAAATTAGGCTGGTGCTGTTCCAAAGTCCATTTGAAAGTCTGAAGCTCACGGTCTAGTCCACACGTGTCAAACTCAAGGCCCGCGGGCCAAATGCTGCCCCTCGCAGGTTTTAATCCGGCCCGCATTTCAATTTAGGTTCACAATAAATTTAGGCCCACCTAGTTTTTGGTGCTTTTATTTAATTTTTTTGTGCATTTTTTGACATTTTTGGGAGGTTTATGCGCTTTTTTTCAATGCTTTAGGAACTTTGTTTTAACGATTTGGACGCTTTGCTCAATGTTTTGCCACTTTTTCGGAAGTTTTTGACGCTTTTTACAATGTTTTTGTCACTTTTTCAGACAATTTTGATGTTTGTTTTTTTTTGGCCTTATTCCAACTTTTTTGGCGCTTTATTCAACGTATTTGTCGCTGGCTGAGGAACTTTATTGCCAAACTTTTTTGGGGCTTTATGAGGCCCAAAATGTAAGTGAGAAGACTACAGTATATGAGACATGGAATAATACAGTCAAAATATTTGACTTTTTCTCTTAAATAAACACACGTCAATAATCTCTACGTGTCTGGCCCTCAATAGGACTCTAATTTTCCAGTGTGGCCCTCTGGGAAAATGAGTTTGACACCCCTGGTCTAGTCTGTCAACATTTTCATGTTTTGCTCTCCAGGTGGCGGAGAACTTTGTGCCCCCCCTGCTGGAGGCGGTGCTCATCGACTATCAGAGGAACGTCCCGGCCGCCCGGGAGCCCGAGGTCCTCAGCACCATGGCAACCATCGTCAACAAGCTGGGAGTCCACATCACGGGAGAAATCCCCAAGATCTTTGATGCTGTCTTCGAGTGCACTTTGAACATGATCAACAAGGTCGGTTTGTGTCATTTAGTCTCACACCTGATACTCTCAGAAAACTACACACATTTTGATCTTAGAGTTTCAACGTTTTACGGACTTTAAACTCGTTGTTGTTGTTTTCCTCCTGTGCCTTCAGGACTTTGAGGAATTCCCCGAACACAGAACCCATTTCTTCTACCTCCTTCAAGCCGCCACGTCCCAGTGCTTTCCAGCCTTCCTGTCCATCGCCCCGGCACAGTTCAAACTCATCCTGGACTCCATCATCTGGGCCTTCAAGCACACGATGAGGAATGTCGCCGACACAGGTCTGAACTGGCATCAACTCAAACGCATATACAGAAAAGTTATTTAATTCAGAATGGTCTTGGAAAGACTTGAAAAATATTATTTTTTAATAAATTTTTTTCCCCAATCAGCCAAATTATTTAACTATTAGGAGATATTGCAAGTTGGAACCTGTAATGGGTCAAAAGAAAACGGACTGAAAACACAAATTTTAACTTAAAACAAAGCTTAATTTTGATGTAGATGTGTAAATGTAAGTTATGCCTTTTTTTCTGGTTGAGGTTACTTTATTTGGACCCGTAGGTAGATTTGGTTTGCAGTAGACAACACAGACAATAAACACACATGATAAAAGTTATCAAGGCTCCAACAATCCCTAAACCACAAAAAAAAAAAGTTTTATAGCATCTGGACAACGAAGAGGCTGAAACTCACTCTTTAAGGGGAGGGAGCCTCATTTAAAATGGAGCCGGTTATCCGCTATTACTGTCTGGTGTGCAGGTTCACTGGGTCAAGCTGTGACTCACCAATCAGCCTACGAGACTAATTATAAAGGCAAAAAGTACACACTCAAGTTGCGGCTGGAACATCTTATCTTCAGACAGTGTTTCAGTTTGGCAAACAACATCTTGCTGTCTACAAACAAAATACTAACTCCTTAAGATTGGAGAAGTCCCTGTCTAATGACACAAGACAAGATTATTAGTAATTACATCGTAACAAATGTTAAAACTAGGGCTGTCCTCGACTAAAGAAATTCTTAGTCGACTAACACTTATTGGATATTGTCGACTAATTGATTAGTTGATTTAATTGACAGAGCTGTGCTCTTTGAGAGGTGGTTAAGACTAGAAAAGCACAATATAAATGTAGTTAATTAACCATCTGTAAAACTGAGTTTCTCCACAATTAATCCTGCAAAAGCACCACTTTAAATCTTGTGTTTACCATAAATGTGCTCAGAAGTTTCTTGGAAATAAATAATTGAGCATGAATAAGCATAAAAAATGACTAATCGACGAAATAAATCTTAGTCGACTAAGACCAAAACGACCGATTAGTCGACTAATCGACTAAGAGGTGGCAGCCCTAGTTAAAACACAGCAGCAAGTTGTTAAAATCCTTTTTTGAGCTTGTGTTGTCACAGGACTGCAGGCAATACATCTTTCAAAAGGTGCCAATACTCACACTGTTATCACTCACACATGTTTAATTCTGAAATGTTATTAGTTGAGACAGAATTGAGTCGACTACAAAATACAAGTTGGGCTAATGTGTCCGAGCAGCGTGGACGTTTGGAAGCAGTGGCTGTTCTCACGTCTCTACTGGTCTCACGAGTGTCTCGGTGTCCCTCCTGCAGGTCTCCAGATCCTGTACACACTCCTGCAGAACGTATCCGGAGAGGAGGCAGCAGCGCAGAGCTTCTACCAGACGTACTTCTGTGACATCCTACAGCACATCTTCTCCGTGGTCACCGATACCTCGCACACTGCAGGTACAGTAAAGACACTGATGTGATGGCAGCTGGGGCCTTGTTTAGAGTTCCAAAACTCAAACTATTCAATGGTCTGTTTTGTTTTCATAAAACGTTTGCACGTATTTGCCCGATTTTATAATTTAAGACTAAAGATGGGGCAACTAAGGGCGTTTTCACACCTATAGTTTGTTTGCTTTGGTCCGAATTAGTTGGTCAGTTGGTAAACTTTTTCCCCTTTGGTTCAGTTTCGTTTCGTTTGTGTTCTGGACTTGTGCATATTTCCGGCACCTCCGTGGTCGTTTCATTTAAATAATCAGGCAGTTGCACAGAGGCATCGCTCTGCTGTGCCAGTGTCTGTCTCGAGCTGCAGCGGCGGCTGGTTTGACCGCGGAAATGCGAGTGACGGTGAGCATGACCGCAGTCGGCTTCTTTGAGAGAAACGTGCAAGCTGCAGTCTGCTGCTGCTCCAGTCTGCTGCTGCTCCAGTCTGCTGGGCAGACACTGTGGGGATTAAAACTGATTTCAAACCTTAAAATTGGTTCCCAGCTAAAGATTTTTTAAGAGGAATTTGACGCCTGACCTTAGCTCAGACTTGTGGAGTACACGTACAGTAGTTGGTGCCGGTCGAAGTCAGCTCACGTTCTTACTAAAAACAAAATGCTCCAGAGTTCATTTGAAAGCGAGGTCTCGGTATGATTTTATTTTTTTTTGGTCCGCTGAAGACGCACGTCCGATTTAACCAAACTAAATAAGGCAGGTGTGAAAGTCCCCTTAGTTCATGAATTACTTTATAAATATGTAAAGTCAAATGTAATTTTAGAAGGTACTCTGTGGGGCTTTAACAGCTCTTTTTAGTAACCTACTCGACGCATGAATAATGACGTAAACTGCTTGCTTCCTGTCCGCAGGGCTGACCATGCACGCCACCATCTTGGCCTACATGTTTAACCTGGTGGAAGAAGGGAAGGTCAGCGTTGCTCTTAGCGCCGCCAATCCGGCCAACAACCAGGCGCACGTCCAGGAGTACATCGCCAACCTGCTGAAGACGGCCTTCCCCCATCTGCAAGAGTAAGTAGGCTTTCGCCACACTAAGATGGCGCGAGCTGTTGCGTCTTGTGGTTAACGTTGGCCACGTATTCCGCACTTTTTCTGTGGAAGAGGTTTTAGACAAACATGGAAATTAAAGTAAAATGTTATAGCTGAGATATTTTCAGCCCAGCTGGGGGAGCTTCAGTAGACCAGAATGCACTGGGAAAAACACATTTTGATTGAAGGCTGCAGCTTAGGTGTATGTCATGAAACCTAAAAGTGAGTCAGCACTTATAAACTCCCATCTTCAGATTCTAGAAAATCATCTTGCGTAGTACACTTTGACGCTCATCTGTCAGTCATCGTCTTAAAGCGGTTGGGATTGGTCGGCCGAGTGCCTGGCCGGCTCAAAATCAGTCGGAGCGCGGAGGACTGAGAAGGTTGAGCAGCTTGTGCTGTGCTGCTCTAACTGGTTATAACCTCCAAGAGTAACTCACAAACCACTCAATTGAGCCTCTTTGTCATGAGCTGATTTGTAGTGTTTTTGTGAACAAAACAAATGTGTGGGAAGAATGTAGGAGGGAACTTTAGCCACTTTTAAATGCTAACCAAAAGACAGTTTTTATGAATCTATTGGATGGTACTTTTACTAATTTGACTTTTCTGGTTTTGTCTTCAAAAAAAAAACAACCTGTCAGAGCAAATGAAACATGAGCTCACAGATTGGTCTGGTTCCCAGGCTAGCAAGTCATCGCTCCTCCTTTGGGAGTTTCCGAAAGGAGAAATGCCTCCATGAAGCATCAGTATATCCGATACGAGGGAAGAATGTAATGACGTTGGCTGATTTGAGTTTCCATTATCTTCAGTGCCCAGGTGAAGGTGTTTGTAACGGGTCTGTTCAGTCTGAACCAGGACATCCCGGCCTTCAAGGAGCACCTGAGGGACTTCCTCGTGCAGATCAAGGTGAGTGTCCAGAGGAAAAACGCCTGCATCTGAAAAAACAGACCATGGGGGGAGGATGTGGTGGTGAATCTAAATGTTAAAAAAAAGACAACTGATCACAGAAGAGCTCGTAAAGTTTTAGGATGAGTTGTAGCTCACCCACACGCTGTCCAGAAACGAGAGTCTGCTGCCTCTCATTCACCGTAAAGGCCAGCTACTTTTACATCGGTGGTTAAAAAACAGGCCATTGAACCTCATTCAATGTGAAACTTGTGCTTTAATTTTGAAAAGTTGGCAGTTTTAACCCTCCCGTTGTCCTCGGGTCTAATTTGAAGTGATAAAAGAACGTTAAAGAGTGACAAAAATGTTAGAAATGACTTCAAAAACGTGTGGGGGGGGACAAGTGTGACAAAAACATCGGTAAGAAGTGACAAAAAAAAACTTTGTGGAAAAGCGACAGAAGTGTCGAAAGTGACAACCACAACTTTGAAGAAGGGAAAAAAAAGTAAATTTTGACCCAGAAAAATAAAAAGTAGCACAGTCGACAGGAAGACAACATAAAGGGCTAAGTGTTTTTTGGTCGTCCCAGTAGAGCCTTAGACAATTTCTGATTTCCCATCGCTGATGGAGTCCCTTTTACTCGACCCACACAGTTTAACTTAGTATCTGTGGTACGTAACGTTTTTCATGCACTGTGCTTGAATATTGTGTGAGAGAATTGTAAGTAATCGTCTCACCCGGAGCTCCTGTCAAAATGTAAACCATGTTTCTGGGCTTAGATCAAAATAAAGACAGCTAGTATAATGCTTTCTTTAAACAAGCGCCAACTCTTTGGGAATATTACACACTTTTATAGGCTCAGGAACATCACTAGTCAAGTTTTATTGTCATTTCAACCATATCGTATATAGTGAGCCGAAACCTTTCACCATGGATCAAGTGTTATCACGCATTTAAAATGTATATAAATGACATTTTAGACACTACTTGTTAATGTTTGTAACATAATATATTCTAATCTGATTTAGGGCTGGGCGATATGGACCAAAAGTCATATCCCGATATATTTTGGCTGAATATCGATATAGATATATATCCCGATATTTTTTCCGCAAAGTGAGAGCAAATGTTCAGTCAAAGTCAAATATGACATGTCACATGTAGTTTCATAGAAACCGGCTATTTCAGTGAACAGTTGCAAAATCAAATGAATAAATAATAAACAGGTTTCTTCACCCGGTTCAATGCTCAGCTGTTCAAATAACAATAACATGTAAACATAAATACTGTATAACAACAGGAGTACCTTTTTTGAAATCAAAGCTCCATAAGGTTTGTTTTAGTTTTTTCCAACGCTTTTAAGTTGCTAAATGAATAAATAATAAACAGGTTTCTTCACCTGGTTCAATGCTCAGCTGTTCAAATAACAATAACATGTAAACATAAATACTGTATAACAACAGGAGTACCTTTTTTGAAATCAAAGCTCCATAAGGTTTGTTTTAGTTTTTTCCAACGTTTTAAATTGTTAAATTTTTCTTCTACACATTTTCAGCGCTTATTTCTACGTCCCATATTTTCTGATATAGGGCTGGGCGATATAGAGAAAATCAGATATCACGATATTCTTGACCAAATACCTCGATATCGATATTACGGCGATATATTCTAGAGTTGACAGTTGGTGCTCTCGCAAAATATCTTCACACTTAGATTTTAGATAAATAATCATTAATAATAGAACAGCTAGAACAGTCTGGTAAGTTCAGAAAAGTTCATCACTTCACTGTAATGCAGCCTTTAAAACCAGGAGAAGACACTTATGTCATATCACGATATTACGATATCCAAAATCTAAGATTATATCTAGTCTCATATCACGATATATCGATATAATATCGATATATCGCCCAGCCCTAATCTGATTGGAAGGAAGCTTTGAACGCTACAAACTACGTCAGAACTCCGATTATTTGAACTTCTGACGGGAGAGAGACTTTGCTGTAAAGTCTGAGCAGCGCAGGTCTTTTCAGTCGGTTTGTTAGAATCTTGGCGCCTTAAAGCCTGGCGTTGAGCGCAGCTGAGCCTCTGCTTGTGTGGTCCTGCAGGAGTTTGCCGGCGAGGACACGACTGACTTGTTCCTCGAGGAGAGGGAGACGTCTCTGCGCCAAGCCCAGGAGGAGAAACACAAGCTCCAGATGTCGGTGCCGGGCATCCTCAACCCGCACGAGCTGCCGGAGGAGATGTGCGACTGAAGGCGAAGGCGAACAGCGGTGTACAAAACAGCTCTGAAGGAGGGAAAGGGTCAAGAGAGAGAGCAAGGACGCTTCCTGTTGATAAATTGTTTTTCTTTTCAAGTGCGTTTGTGTGCAAGTGTGCGTGTGTGTGTGTTTGGAAAGAGAATGAGGGGCCAGAGGAAAGACCCCAGCACTAGGTTGTAAGTCGACCAAAATCAATGTCAATATGTAAATGAGAATCGCCCACCCTGACCTCCCTCAACCCTGGCGTGGATTCTTCTTCTTTTTCCCCCCCTTACGAACTTATTTTATACGATTTATTATTTTTTTGTGTGTGTAACATGCCATCTTTTGTTAATTCTTTTGCTAATTAAAAGCTTTATGTCTGGCCATACGGTTCTTATACACATGCATGAAGTTGAAAGAATTCTTTTTAATCCCTCTGCACTCCCCTCAATTCACCTCTCCTCTCCTATTTGTTAATATGTAATATATATATGATGTTGAAAACACTTGCGATGGCTAGTTGACAGACTGCTCTGGTTTCTGAAGTGCCATGTGCATGGTGCCGGACGAATGTGATGCTCGGGGGGGGAGGGGGGGGTGTCGACATGTACTTCCTTTTGTCTTGTTTTGGTTTGTCAGTGTGTTTTATCGTTTGCTTTTTATTATTACTCTGACTCTGTGATGGAGCCGGAGCTTCAGTTGGACCGCTCTGCGTTTGGATGAGAAGGAAGGCTGTGTGCATATCATCCTGTTTGTAAAGCTGTCTTAGTACTCTGAGAATATAAAGTTGGCTATTTTTACACAAAAAAAAAGGAAAAATTCAAGTCTCTTGACTCGGCTTCTTCCCCAACTGCCCCGAAGGTTATGGAACGCCTGGAAAAGACGATGTAAGCAATGTCCCAGCTCACCGTCCCGGACCTGAAGGGTTCATGCAAATAACGTTTATTCTACGAGGTTTTGGAAGATGTCACATTAAGCTTTGGCTGTTGATAGATCTAATTATCTATTGAGGAAATGGGAAAAATCTGCAAGGCAAGGCAGCTTTACTTGTATAGCACATTTCAGCAACAAGGCAATTCAGAGTGCTTTACATAAAAAGGATAAACCAAAATAAAAATAAAATACGAGAATAAAAGTTACAGTGCAGTATAAGAAATTACACATTAAAGAGCATTTAAAAAAAGTTTAAACAATTATTTAAAGAAAGGCCACATCAAAAAGGTCTTGAGAGTTGAACAGACCATTTCCACAGCAGACCTCTTAGTTCCACCTTGCATTACAATAATTACTTAATTGTGTTAATTACACCTGGGCTTTTCCTTCTATACCAGGACAACATGTCTACTGTAAAGTCAACTTTACTCAGCACCTGGCATACAAACACGCAGCCAACAGTGCTTCACATAGCGAAATTGAAGCGACAGATAAAACGATAAAATAATAATTTTATAAAATAAAATACAAATTTTCAAGAATAAAAAAATCTAATAAAATGTTAAAAATGAATAAAAGTCATTGGAATACAATAAATTTACACCAGGGATACAAATCTCTGATTAAAGCTATAACATAACTCCAGTTTAAAATCCAGATTTAAACAAGTCTGGCTTGTGTGCACCGGGAGTTTATTGTGTGCACAAGAGAGAAAAATTGTGAATGAAAGAAAATCTAGGTAGTAGAAAAAGTCTTTGAGTCTGATTCATTTGGGAATGAGTGGCATGACATTTTCTGCAGTTTCTGCAGTCTTGCTTTTTAGATCCCTTCCCCTCTGATGTGTATAGAATCCACAAACCAATTATGTTACGTTCTTTCACACCGCTTTAATGTTATTGCAAGAAAAATGCTTTTAAGGACCAATGTGGACTGTATCCAACAATAACCTGCAATAAAAAGACAGTAGTAGTGGAGCAGCTATAAGAGTACAGCTCTAACTGCATTTCAAATTCTTTTGACCAAGCACTGTGGCATGCAGACAGACGTAGTGGGATGATGTTCCAGACACTGTTCAAACAAGGTACATTTGACTTCTCTAAGCAATGTTTTCCTCTGGTAATGAAGACTGAAAGAAACACAGAGTTGCCAGTTGTGATAATAAATGGGTCTGAAGTTGGTAGGAGACACACACACACGTTCCTGTCCCTGTGATGTAAAAGGCTGAAACAAATGAAAAGTATTTGAATAATGAGGGATCTGAGCTGTTCAGTAAGAGCAACATACATGTATTACATCTGAGGAAATGGAAACAAGCATTGTAAAAAAAATACTTTTTCCTTCTTTTTTGGGGGCATTTTTAGGCCTTTATTTTACAGGACAGATGAAGACATGAAAGGGGAGAATGACATGCAGCAAAGGGCGCAGGTCGGAGTCGAACCCGCGGCCGCTGCGTCGAGGAGTAAACCTCTAACCCGGCCACTCTTTCCTTCTTTTATAACCTCCCAGCCTAAAGGCTTTTACAATACAGTACATGCAGTAGGCTATACGTACACTGTACACGTCGCCAGGTTGGCTCAGTCGGTAGAGCAGGGCGCAGAAAGTCCAGGGTTAGAGTCCGACCTGTGACGATTTGCAGCATGTCTTCCCCCCCTCTCTCTCCCCCTTTCATTGCTTGCCTATCATTAAAGGCGGAAATGCCCCAAAAATAAACTTAAGTACTCTGTACAGCAGTGGTGGAATGTAACGAAGGGCATTTACTCAAGAACTCGACTGCAGTTTTGGGGGACTTACGTTTACTCCTATTACACTACATGTATTTGATAACTTAAGTTAGTTTTTAAATTCAGATTTTAAAAACAAAATATAATCTACTAATACATTATGATGTAGTAATGTAGGTTAAACTAAACTACCCAACGGTGTAAATAAAAAATAAAAATTAGCTCCAAAATAAATACATATAAAATAAGAAAATAAAAAAAGTACATAAATTGTAAATAATATAAATAAACAAAAAAATAAATACAATTGGTCTTTAATTTAAATTAAAACTATTTTTTTATTTTATTTTTTGTTTACCACGGTTGCCCTTGAAATCCTAACAAAAGGTTACGCTCGTTGAACTCTTCATTCAAAAGATATCGCGAGACTAGCGGAGAAAAACGAACGGACGAAAGGAGACAGCCCGAAAAGTCCCGAACTATTTACACTTGTGTGTCGCCCCCTCCCCTCCCCTCCATTTTCATCATGGCTGCTGTGTCTACTCTCTCAAGTAACGCTCAGATTGGACACTGACTCGGTTTCTATCTTCCAGTGCCTCTAAACTTTTGGTGTACATCAACTTCGCTTGGATGCAAATCACAATCTACACCTCGCTGTTGCCCCTCGTTTCATTTAGTGGGATAACCTTCACCAATCACTGCCTCCACTGGGCCTTTTTCACCCCAAAAAAACAACCAACTGCCAGCCAACAACAGCTTCCAGTGCAATGGTTTAACTCAGCTCTCCCCTCCATGAACAATGTGTGAAAACTGCGCCGAGCTGGTGGAGGTTTTAAATGAAAGTAAGTGCGTTTTATTTAACGTTTACGTGAGACGATGCTGAACTAGCTGCTAGGCTGTTAGCATCGCTTGTCCACTGAAGCTTGGTGTTAGCTAGCTCTCTGGTGGCTAAGCTAAAATGTAACTTCTGTGTGTTTTCGTGATTTAGCCTTTCTATCTAGACTTTTTTTTTTTGTGTGTGTGTGGCCAAAATGGCATTGTTTCTGCGTGGTTGTTGTTGTGTTAGTCGGTGACAGTTGCGTTTTCGTGTCAGACTGTCTCGGTTTTGATGCGAATGCCATTTTCCCCTCACAAATTGGCATTTTTTTTTTTGGGGCCTGTCTGTCAAACACTCCTCACATAACTCTCACAAGCTAACTCCTCTATATCGACTCAAAATCGTATCGCCTCGATCGGTTTTGTGCGTGACATTGCAGCCATGCCTTAAACACACGTCAACACTGTTAAACACGGTACACGTGAGCATTTTTTAAAGATGGTACGTGGTGCTAAAACGCGGCTTTGGACGGATTTTTTTTGGAAGTTAGCTTGAGTTAGCTTAGTGTAGCTACAGCCTGACTTTGTTTGATGTGTTTGTCAGGTCAGTCTGCTAGCTGTCCACTCCGCTGCCACCCATTGTGTTGAGTTCAAAATACACTTGCTAGCTCATCCAAAAAAAAACAAGCTTAATATCACCGACACGAAGATGATTATGGAGCTTTCTCGTGTGTGTGTTTTTTTTTTTTAAATCGACTCTCTTAAATGTTTTAGTAAGCTAGCACAGAACATTAATGGCTGCAACGAGGCGCATATTTTGCCACAACGTTAATCCTCGGTGGCTTGTGCATGTTTTTTTCGGGGCCGATGCCGTGTGTGCACATCGGCCTCGCTGGATTCGGTTGTAAAAAAAAAAATAATAATCTCACTCTCACGACGTGTCATTTCACATGCAGGGCTAACGTCAACTTAAGCCAGCAATTGTAAATACAAGGTTGCTTTTATAGCTACAAGTTAGCCAGCGGTTGGGGTCCAGGCGTGCTAATAATCGGGCCTTGCTGCACTTCAGGGGTGTCTGTAAGACACAGAACAAAGCCCTGTTTGTTTGTGTGTTATAACACCATTTGTAAAAGCCGTTACCATGCAGCGTTGGACGGTTTATTTGTCGTTTTCCAGTGTGCGTTCAGCCCATTGTGTGTGTCATGAGCATGTGTGTGTGCGTGTGTGTGTGTGTGAAGGTAAAGCTCCTCCTGCAGGCTCTGTAGGAATCCACTTTAACACACACAGAGACAGTCCTGCACCTGCCTGTAAGCATGGTAGCACTAACCCAAAACAAGTCCAGCTAATTTCCTTTTGACAAGTTGTTCCGTTTGTTAGGGATAAGCCCTTTGGGGTGTGTGTGTTTGTGTACACACACACGTTTCTGTGAGATTGACTTGTGGCCACCTGTTTTTGGAAAGCAATACCATCCTCAGTACAGTTATGACTAAAAGTATGTGGACACTCATTACAGGCATACATTTGTGCTCATAAGTTTACACACCCATGCTAAAGTTGACTAAAAAGAGACATTGATCTTACTGCCTTAATTTAAAAAAATGAGGAAAAATCCAACCTTTATGGGCACCAATTTTCTTTGTGAATGAATAAAGTATCATGCATAAATAAATGTTCTATCTTAAAATACAGGGGGCATAAGTCAGTACCCCCCTATGTTAAATTTCCATAGAGGCAGGCAGATGTTTATTTTGAAAGGCCAGTTATTTCATGGATCCAGGATACTATGCATCCTGATAAAGTTCCCTTGGCCCCCCCACATCATCACATACCCTTCACCATACCCCCCACATCATCACTTACCCTTCACCATACCCCCCACATCATCACATACCCTTCACCATACCCCCACATCATCACATACCCTTCACCATACCCACACATCATCACATACCCTTCACCATACCCCCACATCATCACATACCCTTCACCATACCCCCACATCATCACATACCCTTCACCATACCCCCACATCATCACATACCCTTCACCATACCCCCACATCATCACATACCCTTCACCATACACAGAGGTTGGCATGGGGTACTTTCCATACGATCATCCTTTAATGCAAATCAAACCAGCTATTAGACTAACTGAAATAAAACCATGCCAATCTCTAGGTATGGTGAAGGGTATGTGATGATGTGGGGGGTATGGTGAAGGGTATGTGATGATGTGTATGATGATGTGATGAGTATGTGAGGGGATGTGGGGGTATGGTGAAGGGTATGTGATGATGTGGGGGTATGGTGAAGGGTATGTGATGAATCTATTTTAATTCCAAAGGCCAAGGAATTATCCTTTATCAGGATGCATAGTATTTCTGGATCCATGAAATAACTGGCCTTTTAGACACAGGTTGTTGTCTAAAACTTTGTAAAAACTAGAACAGATAATGAAAGTCAAAACTTGCTGGTGAAGTCTGCTGAGGGACCAACTACAGTCATTAGAGTCTTAAAAAAAAGTTTTAAGGATGTCCTGCATGTTTAGTATGTACACCTAGTTTACCTACGAGTACCGATAAAGGAACCTGAACCTGTCATTTAGTTAGTTAGGATGCTCACTCGGGCTGCACAATTAAACAAAACAACTTATAGACGAACTTGACTCTTAAATTTGAAAAAAAACCATATCAAATCAACAAATGTAACAAAATGCATCAAAAAAAAAAAAAAATCAACCGCCAACTCAATTCTTGATTGGCCAGCAGCACATTCAAATGGATCAAATCATGATTATGATACGATAACGCCCAAACGGCAAAGTAGGTTGTTACATTTAGTTGCCCAAAGTGGCGTCTAACTTGCCCCGGGTCATCGGGAAACCCTTTTATTGTTGAAACCATGCTGATCTAACATGACTTTCTGTCATGACAGACGATAACTTTTTCAGAATCTGATGAATAGCATTACAGGTATTGAATTTTAGGGTGAGCTGTCGACATTTAAAGTCTGCTCTGTAGTTCAACTCAGTTTAGTTGCTAAACCATTCAATAACACAGAATTACTTTACACAATTATTGCCACATTTAAAGTGAAGTCTGTCTTCCTCCCGGCTGCACGCTGTCTGATCGTCTTTTTTTCTTTCTCTTGTTAGGGAGTCTGTCAAATGACATTTAAAGGTCAATATCATTAATTTTCCAATTCTTAATAGATATAGAGACGGCTGGCCACCAAAGTTGGGCAGCGCTGTTGGTGTGAATATGTTATTTGTGAAGTCAGCCACTGATCAGAATCAGAAAAGTTTTTTTTTAGCCACAATAAGTTACACTTAGGTGGAATTTGCCTTGGTGAAAGGTGCATACATAAACAGACATATTAAACATGAATATGAAATAAACAATAAATACAGAAAGGCAAATGTATACACACAAAATAAATGTTGCATAAGAAAAAGAGGCTGAGCGGGTTTGAGTGCAGAATATGCAGATAATATAAAGTGTGTGTGTGTGTGTGAGGTTGGGTGATGAGGCTTGGTGTTGAATGGGTTCGAGGTCCTAATCTCTGCCGCTCAAGTTCTTCCACACCAAACTCAGAAGAGTATCTCTTTAAGGGCGTAGCTTTGTGTATAAAGACATTGTCATGTTGAAACGGGAAAGAGACAAACACCAACTGTTGACACAAAGAAAGAAGCACACTATATAGTCTTTAAAAACCATTGTACGCTGTAGCATTAAGACTTATTTGGGACTAAGAGGCCGAGACCAAATGATGGAAAAACAATCCTAAAACAGAAGCTCAACATGCATCTTCTGCCTTATCTTTATGAATGAGCAGTTAATCTGTTTTACAAAGATTACAGCGGAGGAGGGAATCTTTCCAGGGGGGTTTTAATCTGAGTTGAAGGGTCGAAATATTCCATAGGGCTGGGCAATATATCGATTTTCTATCAATATCGTGATATGAGACTAGATTTCGTCTTAGATCTTGGATATTGTAATATCGTGATATGAGACTAGATTTTCGTCTTAGATCTTGGATATTGTAATATCGTGATATGAGACTAGATTTCGTCTTAGATCTTGGATATTGTAATATCGTGATATGAGACTAGATTTCGTCTTAGATCTTGGATATTGTAATATCGTGATATGAGACTAGATTTCGTCTTAGATTTTGGATATTGTAATATCGTGATATGACACAAGTGGTGTCTTTTACTGGTTTTAAAGGCTGCGTTACAGCAAAGGGTCCGATTTTCCTAAACCGATTCTTGAAAAATGACATCAGAGATGTAATATGTTTACTAGCGATCACGTGCAGTGAACGGTTAATGTGCTTTTATGTTTGTTTTGGTGAGCCCAGAGGGGAAAATATGGCATTATAAAAGTAGCCTACATTTATGGTAGCTAGCTAACTGTAGACTTCAGAGAAAGGAGGATATTTTTACCTCCGTTTCGGAGCGACTGAGGGAAAATATTTCAGTCGACACATTAAGTGGAACCAAAATTTGCGTTATAATCCGGTCCGATTCCTACCGCTTGCGTAGGAACCGGGTTTCGGTACCCAACCCTAGTAAAGTGATGTACTTTTCTGAACTTACCTGACTGTTGTAGCTGTTCTATTATTTGCCTTTACCCCACTTAGTCATTAGGGTTGTCCCAATGTGGAATTTCAAAGGGCGGGAGGGTTTGAGTACACACTTACCGAGCCCTTTCCGTGAGTCTGCATCGATGCAGACTTCACCAAAGGGAATTACCCACAGTTCAAAGCGTTGTGACGTTTACCGCGGAGACGATAGGGAAATCCGGACATTACAAAGGTAAACAACAGCACGACACGCGACCACGGAGCGGACCAACCTGTTGTCCAGCTTGTAAAACAAGAGTTTGGAATCAGGCAGCCGTCTCCTGGGCCTCGGCCGTGTGGAAAGCAACAAACTTAAAAGGAAAATTCCCAAACCGGCAAGAGTCAGCAACATCTTTGTTATTAAACGTCGCCAAGGTAACATGTGATCTCGTGAAGCGCTGTCCCAATCCCATTTATAACTATCCGAGCCCATGTGGCCTCACACACTCGCTCACTTAGTACCTGAGATCACTTAAGTCTGTGAGTTCTTAGTCCTTAGTCCTCAGGGCTCACTTTGGGATTGGGCCATTATGTCCAACTTTGAGATCCTGTTGAGCTGTTCTGAGAACACGTCGCTGGTTGTCTGTGTGACATCATCGTCATCATCGTATCTCTCTCTCCTCCACTCGCTGTCAGTCAGCTGCTCCCGTTGTTCGCCTTCTTCTAAAATATTAGGAACGCTAACGTCCAGCAAACCCAAGAGACCAGACGTCTCACTCAGATGTTCTGTCCAATAAACAAGCGACCCGTTTCCACCGTGTGACATTTGATTATAATGTTTGGGCGCGTTTGACAAAACTCAGGCTGAACGCAAACTGAACCGAATGGGGGGGAGAATGGAACAACGTTGCAACTTCACTAGGGCTGCACGATGTGAGGGAAATACAGCATACGCGATACCATCGTCAAATATCACGAAAACTATCTTACTTGCGATAAATAAACCGATATTAAAGTGTGCTCAGTTCGGCATTTTCTGCTGCTTTGGGTATTCTTCTAAAATACAACATACTGCTTGTTGATTTTGAAACAAACGAAAAAACACTCTTTTTATTGAACAAATTGAACATTGAATTAAACATAGAAGGCATCGATAAAAAAAGAACGACCGTAACGTTTTAAAGTGCACTTTTCTACTACTATGTTCTTTCAACTAACACAAAAAAAATCTCTGAGTGTCTATCGCGATATGCCGCAGCCTTTCACGATACGTATATTGCGCCAGTTGATATCGCTATGACGATTAAAAAAAAAAACGATAAATTGTGTAGCTCTAAAGTTCAGCTCTCAAATAGAGTGCGTATCTGTGCATCTTTTGGGAAGCCCCAGGCCAGGTTGTCTAGCTGATGTTCATCACAGAGCATGTGTTGTATTCAGGCGCCTGGGTAGCGCGCGCGGCCACATATAGGGGCTCATTGCTCGCCGCAACGGCCGTGGGCTTCGACTCCGCCCTGCTGCCCTTTGCTGATGATCAGAATCAGTTTTATTGGCCAAGTATACGTACACACACAAGGAATTTAACTTTGGTAGGTGTTAACTCTCTATACATTCAACAAATAGACATGTAGCAGTAAACATTCAGTAGGCAAACGGTAATATAGACACATACTGTACAATAGAGACAACATTATACATCTAGGCACATATCAACATAATATACAAGTAAGACCTAATATCAAGACAAGCACACATGGAGAGGGATGTAAGGTGCAGAAAGTAATGGTGATAAGAAGTCTAACAGTAGCTCTTTCTTTTCAGCTGCATTCTTAAGTATGCCAGACAGGCCTTTGTGTAGCAGTCTTGGTGATGGCTGTACTGTTGGAACAAAAATGTGTTTCAAACCTCACAATTAGAGCTGGGAATCCTTTTAAATTTTATTTTTTTATGCCAGTTCCGATACAGTACCTGACCTTCAGTACCAGAACAATACTTCTTTTGTTCAATCACCAGCCCTACTCACAATATTAACCCTTGTGTTGTCTTCCCGTCAACCATGCACTGGTTGTCATCCTGGATCCCAAAAAATGTATTTTATTTTATTTATTTTGTAAGATATTTTTATTTATTAAGATAATTTTATCATTTTTTTTAAGATTTTTATTTATTTTTTTAAAGATATTTTTTATTTATTTTGTAAGATTTTTATTTATTTAAGATCATTTTATTCATTTTTTTAAGATTTTTTATTTATTTTGTATTTTATTTTATTTATTTTTTTAAGATTTTTTATTCATTTTTTTTAAGATTTTTTATTTATATTTTCAAGATATTTTTTTATTTATTTTTTAAGATATATATATATATTTTTTTAAAAAGATATTTTTTATTCATTTTTTAAAGATTTTTTTTAAGATATTTTTTATTCATTTTTTAAGATTGTTTTGGGGGGCATTTTTAGGCCTTTATTTTCACAGGACAGCTGAAGACATGAAAAGGGAAAGAGAGAGGGGGAATGACATGCAGCAAAGGGCCGCAGGTCGGTCGGAGTCGAACCAGCGGCTGCTGCGTTGAGGAGTAGACCTCTATAGATGTGCGTCTGCTCTACCAGCTGACCCGTCCACCTTTTCCGACACTTTTGATGTTTAGTTTTTGTCGTTTTCTTTTACAAATGTTTAGTTTCCACAAACACTGACCTTTTACCACTAGCTTTACACTTCTTTTTGGAATTCATGGTCCATAAACCTCATTTATATGAAATTATAGCTAATGTTTGAGTTAAAAACGCTGAAATTATTATAAATTATTGTGAAATTCCAGGATCATATGTTGAGTGCATGAGATTAATCAGACTACTGTTGTAATTCCAAAGAGTGTTGTATTGAACCTTTTATTTATTTTTTTGGGTAATTTGGTTAGAAAGAAACTCATATTTCTGATATAGAAGTTTTGAAAATGGGTCAGATTTGACCCGAGGACAACAGGAAGGCTCCAAATATCTAAAATAAAAGTATAGTGGTGGGTAATCAACAGATACTATTGTGAATATGTGTATTTGTACTGTTTTCTCAAATGAACTCTGAAAATATGCGACTAATCAGGCGTGGGAATTTGCTGAGGTCGTCTTTTCGTGGGTCACAGAGTTTGTGCGAGGGAGCAGGCGGGGTAAAGTCTGTTTTGATTGGTCCTGACATTTGCGTGCGTTCTCACGTTCAGCTCCTGTGGCTGATGTCGAGATCCTTTCAGGTCTGCAGTGGATGTGTGGAAGGGGCTTAAGGCTCTCTCCATCTTGAGGTTTTTGATGTGGTGTTGGATGAAGGTTAAAGTTTGCGCTGCTGACACACACACATGGTTGCGGCTCGAGTTACAAGACAGTAAATCCTCCGCTCGTGTGCTTCTCCACAAGTCCAGCAGTAAACTCCGTGAAGCGGTTGTATTTTCGAGGCTACAGCTACACTTGGCGGGCGGTGGCCGAGACAGTTCAACCCAAATACAAAAGCCACAACACAAATACAAATACAAAAGCCACAACACAAATACAAAAGCCACAACCCAAAAGCCACAACACAAATACAAAAGCCACAACACAAACACATAAGCCACAACACAAATACACACTATGTATGTGTGACATATTACGCCCCTAACACTAATAGGCAGCATATTGAAGATAACATAATTAGCATCAACAACACACTTCCATTGTCGCTTATGTATTTGTGTTGTAGCTTTTGTGTTTGTGTTCTAGCGTTTGTGTTGTAGCTTTTGCATTTGTGTTGTAGCTTTTGCATTTGTGTCGTAGCGTTTGTGTCGTAGCGTTTGTGTTGTAGCGTTTGTGTTGTAGCTTTTGCGTTTGTGTTGTAGCTTTTGCCTTTGTGTTCTAGCTTTTGCATTTGTGTTGTAGCGTTTGTGTTCTAGCGTTAGTGTTGTATCTTTTGTGTTTGTGTTGTAGCGTTTTTGTTCTAGCGTTTGTGTTTGTGTTGTAGCGTTTGTGTTGTAGCGTTTGTGTTGTAGCGTTTGTGTTGTAGCGTTTGTGTTGTAGCGTTTTTGTTCTAGTTTTTGCGTTTGTGTTCTAGCGTTTGTGTTGTAGCTTTTTTGTTCTAGCGTTTGTGTTCTAGCGTTTGTGTTCTAGCGTTTGTGTTCTAGAGTTTGTATTCTTGCGTTTGTGTTGTAGCGTTTGCGTTAGTGTTCTAGCGTTTGTGTTGTAGCTTTTGCGTTAGTGTTCTAGCTTTTGTGTTCTAGCGTTTGTGTTGTAGCTTTTTTGTTCTAGCGTTTGTGTTCTAGCGTTTGTGTTCTAGCGTTTGTGTTCTAGCGTTTGTGTTCTAGAGTTTGTATTCTTGCGTTTGTGTTGTAGCGTTTGCGTTAGTGTTCTAGCGTTTGTGTTGTAGCGTTTGCGTTAGTGTTCTAGCGTTTGTGTTCTAGCGTTTGTGTTCTAGCGTTTGTGTTGTAGCTTTTGTGTTGTAGCTTTTGTGTTGTAGCTTTTGCGTTTCTGTTGAACTGTCTCGGCCACCGTCGTTTTGTCTCCAGTAGCAGAACTAATCTCTGTCCTTTCTAACATGCCTAAAATGTACGGTATATCCCGAGACCTTTCACTGGGCATATGCGTGCCGGTGTAAACAGGAAGAAACATGTATACTCGTCCCTGTTGGGGGTAGTTGTTAATGCCTACCATACTGAAGACCCTGGAAAGACTTTATAAAGATTAAAGTCTGACACCATCTCACATCTAAAGACCCAATCTGTCGTCATGTCACTGCGTTTTTAGTCACAGACTATAACATTTTACTACCATGACTTCAAACGTTGATATCAAACACGTTTTGATTTTGTTGAAACATCGAGTTAGAGGTGCAACGATTAATCGATTAGTTGTCAACTATTACATTAATCGGCAACTATTTTGATAATCGATGAATCAGTTTGTCATTTGTTTATTAAAAAAAAAAAGGTCTCATTCCAGCTTCTTAAATGTGAA
Source organism: Perca schrenkii (assembly GCA_025617405.1). Lineage (NCBI taxonomy): Eukaryota > Metazoa > Chordata > Actinopteri > Perciformes > Percidae > Perca > Perca schrenkii. The sequence goes on from CM046788.1 coordinate 38,708,940, forward strand.
TATTATTCTAGTTTCTTCTCTCCTCTGTGACAGTAAACTGAATATCTTTTGAGTTTTGGACAAAAAAACACATTTGAGGACGTCATCTTAGGCTTTGAGAAACGCTGATTCACATTTCTCACCGTGTTTTGACATTTTTATTGATCAAACAACTAATCGATGAATCGAGAAAATAATCGACCGATTAATCGACGATGAAAATAACCGTTAGTTGCAGCCCTACATCGAGTACCACAGTAGCCGACTAACTGACGCGCATCGTTGTTCCCTAAGGTATCAGTTTGTGCCCGTCGACACTACAACATAACCCCGGAGATTTCAAACCAAAAAGGGGACAGCAGTCTTTCCGAGTTTCTCTGATTTTTGGGCTCAGAAACTCCTGAGTAGCGCGGATGCGAGGCGTAAACGTAGCAAAAAGATGTTTGTTTTTTAACCAATACGTAGCCGTGTAAATGTAGCCCGATAAGACCCAATCAGGAGGCGAAGGCTGGCGTCGGCGTAGTCGTTTCCAAAGGTCTTCCTCCGTTTGTGTCCGTCCAGACGACAAAGCAACCTCAGAGTTTTCAAACCAAAACGACGCTTGGGGGAAGCGGGGTTCCCAAAAGTCTGCGTTTTAGGGGCTCGGAAACGCCAGAGAAGCGTGGGCGCGAGGCGTAAACGTAGCAAAAGATAGTTTTTGAAGCCTTTTTTTTCACGTTTTTTGCTTTTTCCAACGTTTTAAATTGTTAAATTTTTCTTCCACACATTTTCAGCGCTTATTTCTACTAGGGCTGCCACCTCTTAGTCGATTAGTCGACTAATCGGTCGTCTTGGTCTTAGTCGACTAAGATTTCTTTAGTCGATTAGTCATTTTTTATGCTTATTCATGCTTAATTACTTATTTCCAAGAAACTTCTGAGCACATTTATGGTAAACACAAGATTTAAAGTGGTGCTTTTGCAGGATTAATTGTGGAGAAACTCAGTTTTACAGATGGTTAATTAACTACATTTATATTGTGCTTTTCTAGTCTTAACCACCTCTCAAAGACCACAGCTCTGTCAATTAAATCAACTAATCGATTAGTCGACTAAATCCTATAAGTGTTAGTCCACTAAGAATATCTTTAGTCGAGGACAGCCCTAGTTCACTGATACAAACTGGCGTTGTGGAGGGCTGCCGGGGGCTCCGCGGCGGGATGCTGTCAGCTGTGACAGCTCTGTCTACAAGATTGGCAGCTCCATGTGTTGGGTCTGGGGGTGACCTGTGACCTCAGATTTGCTGCAGCAGCATGCGTTTGTGTGTGTGTGTGTGTGTGTGTAAGAGACAGAATCCCCTTTAACAACAGGGAGCTCTGTTTTCAACGCACGGGCTGATCCACGTGGTTTCCAAAAAATGCAAGGAGTTGCTTCTTTTGTGCGTTTCATGTGTCTACATTGGTTATCTATGTGTTTAGGCAAAAAAAAAACACAAAACGATTTGAAGATGTCACCTTGGGCTCTGGGGAATTGGGATGGAACATTTTCTAAATCATTTTTGATTTAATTGAGCCGGTAGAACTGCGATATCTTTGTATAAAACAGGTTACTATGCAGTGTGAGCATGCTACAGGGGTCAGACAGTGCGTTATATAAACTTAGTCGTCCCGCTTGTTTTAAAGACTCTTCGATCACACATACAAACTAAACCATTTAAAAAACATACAAAAAAGAAGTAGCCTACCGAATGATGAAAGTCCCAGTTGAGAACCATGTTTCTTTTTTACTGACTGCATTAAAGCATGAATGATATTTAAATTTAGCTACTTCACTTTCAGGCTCCTAATTGGAGCTGCAAAAAATAATTGAACTATTTTGATAATCGATTAACATTTGGACATTTAACCTGCACAAAGGGAGGGAAATTTACTGGTCGCACATGTGCAACTGGATGTAAAATTCAGTCGCACACTCTCCCCCAGACTAATGTTCAGTCTTAAAAGACTGAGCTAGGTCTGGTGATAGCCTGACTAAGAAATAAGCACTAAAACACAGGAACTTCTTCGCTGAATTCTCTTTTCTTGCTCCCGCCCCCAGACACATCTGACCAATAAGCAGAGTGAACGCTCTTGTGCGTGGTTTGTAATTACGCATTTAGGTACGCCTGAATTGACCCAAACCAATCTAGGTGTTTAAAAAAACGCCCTAAGAGACAGAATGTGACCAGTGCGTCATATTGGTCTGGAAAACCGTGGAAAACGGACATTTTAAAAAGGTCACCTCACATGAGAAAGCTCAGTGATCCATCTTTCTGAAATATGTAGTCATCCTGAGCAGTTCGCATCTCTCGGAGTCGACATCTGTTGGCTTTCAAAACCACATTTTAGTCCAACTGTACTTATAGTGTCACAGCTGGAGAGCGTTTATGTTTGTCTGGCTGAACGTGACCGTCAACTGCTGAGCCGAGGAGTGTGATCGCACAATGCACGTGTCCTCCCCCTGCTTGTATTTATAGCCACAAAGAGCTGCTGCCATAAACTGGGTTTTAACGTTGGCACCACATGCCTGTTCCCAGACATCATCATCATCATCATCATCATCATCATCATCAAAGCAGTACGGCTGCAGGAAAAACCTGCCAGGGCCGATATCCTGAAGCGGAAAGGGTTTTAAAGGTATTGTGGAGGATTTTCCCGAATTTTAGAAAAGAACCGCCCTCTGTACTTTTTGAAAAAATGCACATGCTCAACCCTCTGCCTGCTCCCGAGAGGGAACGCCTATTAAACGTGTGCACGAGAGTGCACTGTTTACAAGTTGCTGTCGGCATGGCTCATACAAGCCTACTTTCCAAAAGAAGATTTGCACTTTTTCACAAATTGAGATGTTTACCGTGTGTGCGCGGTGCGTGACTTGTGCCAGGGCTAGCATCGCTAATCATAGCTTACATCAACTTTTACTAGCAGTGATTTTAAATGGATTTCTCCAAATAGCCAAACTTTACCTGTGGAGTAGAAACTTCGCGACGGAGGCATCAGTGGGAAGCCCAACCTGTGCTTTTAGCGCACGCCAACGTGTGAAATATTCTCCCAAAAACACTCTTGTATTGAGAACGGCGAGCTTCCATGAACGGCTGAAACCGTAGCTCACCACACATATACACCTGAAAGTGCTCATGCGCAGAAAGCGAAAACTACCTAGGGACGAGCACGTACGACGGCCTTACGTATACATATCACCAGACTGATTGACAACTAGGAGGACCAATTATTTTGATGATCCACCCGGAAAAAGAAAATCCTACTCAATACCTTAAGTTCAGTTTCGGTGGAGAAAAAAAGAAAATGTCCCGTTTGCGAGGCCGAGATGGTCGATTTGAAAACTATTGTTGCTGTTTTTTTGTTTTGTTTATGTGTGTGTGTTCGGTCTGCGTTCGCTGTCCAATCCAGGTCAGCGATTCAGCCGAGACACCGGAGTCCTCTAAGCTCGGTGTGACCGGTGTGGATCTTTTGAAGGCCAGTACAATAACAGTAACTTTAGACTGAAGCCGTGGAAGTCTGGGGCCAATATTTAATGTCTTGGCTGTAGGCAGCCTCCAAAGTGTAGCCCATCGGATAAAGGGCTTTTGAGGCCGATTTTTATAAATATTTGAGAATGAACGCGTGATAATGATATCATTACTTTTACTAACTTTAAACAAAGTTTAACGTACATTTCACAGTAAAAGAGAACAAAAAAATCAAAGCGTAGACATTTTTTGCATTTATTCAGATTTAGATATGATCCTTGTTTGCAGTAAAGGTGATCCATTTTTCTAATTTTTTGGCCTATGTCTCCCTCTTATTCTTCAGGGAACATAAGTCAGTTCTCTATCCCGTATCTATCTATCTATCTATCTATCTATCTATTTATCTATCTCACTTTGTATGTCCATCTGTTGTTTAAGGCTGCGAGGTTTGCCTTTTAATACCGGTTGTTAGTGTCACACTTTCGTGCGGGAAGCTAGTGGAGTTTTACGGAGATGAAGATCATCAATTCACAACAGAACGTCTTTTCTTATTACAATGATACATAATTCAAGCCAGTGTCTGATTTTAATTATACTCTTTATTGATCCCCAATGGGGCAATTACAGTTTCTCTGTTGTTATTACACACTACACACAGGCCTGAAACACACACACACACACACGCACGCACGCTCAGGTCCTTTTAACTTCAACTTCATTTGTGTCCCTGAAGGGCGATTAGCAAGTACAAACACATCCAAGACACATAAATACACACAAGTTCTACACACCGTCCAACCGGAACACAACTGTACAACAAGGTGCATGTATAGCAGCGTCGAATGGCGTTTTCCCATTACATGGTACCTGCTCGACTCGCCTCCGTTGCGTATTTTAGTACCGCCCAAGGGGGTAAGCTTCGCCTCAGAACGCGAACCTCCGATGGTGCAATTATGTTGCTACGAAGAGATCACCTCTTGTTAGCATTCCACTGACTGCCTTTTTTTTTTTTTTACGTCACTTTGACAGAGAATAACTTTACATCTGAAGCGTTTAAAGACTCTATTTGTCCGTTGTTTATTTCTAAAGAAACACGACAATGTATAAAAGGCTCCATTACCTTGTAGCTCACGTTATGGCTCCGTAGCAGACGCTTTTATAAAAATAGGCTAACGATTGGGTCATAGTACAGGAGAAGCTCACAGGCAGTTTGGACTTCCATTAGCTGTTTAGGTTTAATTACGAATGTTAACTAGCATGTTAGTTAGCAATAATTAGCCTGTGCTTATGTTATCTCCTAACATATACCTACGCTCTCCGTCTCTGTAAGATTGGTAATGATTGAGATTTCTCTCGGCACAGCTACCAGAAGACTTCACACTTTCAGACAGGTTGCTAACGTCACATCTACGTTGTCTCTGTCAGTTGGAGGCTGCTCAGTAACGCTAGCGATCACCGGAAAAGTGCTTCTAATAGCCTTCACTGGTCTCCGTCCAGAGCAACGGGGTCTGTTGGTCCATTATATACTGTCTATGGTACCGCCCCAGCGTGGCTGGTCGTCATAGCGGCGCTGCAGTTAACTGCCGTGACCGAACATGTGACACACACACACACAGAACGTGGAAGGTGTGTTGTTGTGGCCACAGCCAGAAGACACATTTAGTTTCTAAAGAAGCTGGAGGCAGCAAAAAAAAACAAACTCAGCTGGCTAAACTATTTAAAAATGGCGAGTTCGTTCAGGACACCCCCGTCTGTCGCTTTCACGTCACCTTTTGGTATCGCCTCGGCTCGCTTGGAACCTCGACTGAGGTGGTACTAAAAAAAAGTACAGTACAGGCCAAAAGTTTGGACACACCTTCTCATTCAATGCGTTTCTTTATTTTCATGACTATTTACATTGTAGATTCTCACTGAAGGCATCAAAACTATGAATGAACACATATGGAATTATGTACTTAACAAAAAAGTGTGAAATAACTGAAAACATGTCTTATATTTTAGATTCTTCAAAGTAGCCACCCTTTGCTTTTTTTGATAACTCTGTAAACCCTTGGTGTTCTCTCAATGAGCTTCATGAGGTAGTCACCTGAAATGGTTTTACCTTCACAGGTGTGTTTTGTCAGGGTTCATTAGTGGAATTATTTCCCTTATTAATAAAAAAAGCAAAGGGTGGCTACTTTGAAGAATCTAAAATATAAGACATGTTTTCAGTTATTTCACACTTTTTTGTTAAGTACATAATTCCATATGTGTTCATTCATAGTTTTGATGCCTTCAGTGAGAATCTACAATGTAAATAGTCATGAAAATAAAGAAACACATTGAACGAGAAGGTGTGTCCAAACTTTTGGCCTGTACTGTACCTGTTGGCAATAATGGAAAGTAATGGAAAACCAAAAAAGGCGAGTAGAGTTGAGCAGGTACCATGTGATGGAAAAGCGCCAAAAGTAACCAACGTAGGGTAGGAAAAAGTGCGTATCGGCCTACAAAGTTGAACACAATATAATCAAGAGTGACCATCGTCAACAACATCATCATCAGCATCCATTACATTACATCACCAACCCCTTTTATCAAAGTTTCTGACCTCCTCAACACATAGTCAACAGACTAGAATATACAGTATAACCAACCAAGCATGCTCTACATGCACCAATGGAGAGATGTCTGCTGAACAGGCACCCTGAGCGGTATGGTGGGGGTTTGGTGCTTTGGAGAATAAAATGTTAAAATAGTTCTCTACAGCTGTTCTCTAACGTGTTTGTATTTGGTTTCTCCTCAGTATCGGATGCAGACGGCAGTGAAGGAGGCTTCCAGCTAAAGAAGGAACATGCCCTGCGAGTGCTGGGCTACATCAGCTCTTGGACACAGAGGTCAGTGTGTCTTCCCTCTGAACTCAACTCTCACGAGTCGGCTGACAATGTTATTACATAATTAGGCTCAAAGTAAAACAAGTTTTATGATGTCGCTTTGCTTTGATTCCTTCTGTGTGTGTGTGTGTGTGTGTGGAAAGTTTAAGTTTCTTCCAAAACTTTAATAAGCACCTGAAGCTCTTTGCCTCCCTAGTTCACTGTTGGGGGAAAATGGAAAAACAAATGTTGATTTTAAAAATAAAAAAATAACTTTTTAACCAACTAGCTGGTCTCTCCCTCAGTAGGACTTTATCACTATAAGTTGGTGTGGTTAGGGTTTTGTTTGACTAGGCCAGGGGTCAGCAACCTTTACTATCAAAAGAGCCATGGTTGGCCGTACAAAAAATGTAAAGATCTGTCTGGAGTAGAGCTGAATGATTTTTGAAAGAAAAAAAAATATATATACCGTATATACATAAACTTCATTCAAAGTTGACAGAAACAAAATAAAAATATGAAAAGCCGTTTTGGGGCATCTTTTCACTTTTCTAACCATCACAACTCTAGTTTTGGTTGAAATAAACACATAGTTTATTGATTTACATGTGACAATATGTTGGCTCTATACACGCTAAAAGTATTGTTTATTTAAATGGAGTCTGGTGGGTTTAGCGCTAGCGACTTCAGAGCTGTTTCGGGTTAAACAAAAAGGTCTTAAAGAGGTTTTAAAGGTGCCCTGCCACACAAATCGGTTTATACTTTGTTGAAATCTGTTAGGTCCATATGTGTGTGTGTGTGTGTTATGTGGTGAATGTGAAAATGAACTGCTACCTCCTCTGTCAGCTCTAGCCACTGAAAAGAAATAAGCAGAGAAATCAGACCAATCACAACAGCTGGTCAGTCTGACATCATGCTGCCTGAGCTCATTACTATTCATGAGCTCCCCCAGTTGGGCTGGGTAAAGGATGCTGATAGCCAGGCTCTCATTGGCTAGCTGTTAGCCAGTCAGATTCAAACAGCTTAGCTCGTTGAATATTAATGAGAACTGGCACAAATCGAGCTGAGTCTTCCTGCAGGCTTTCTATACCGCGCTAGAATGGCTTGAAACAAGGTAACCAAGGCATTTATTCCACAAAAAAAGTTCCATGGTAGAACTTCAGACGTTACCACAAAGAAATGAAATACGTGTGGCAGGGCAGCTTTAAAACGCCTATATCCATAATGTTGCCAGACACTTAGAATAATAATCTGAGTTTTTAGTGGACTCAATTAATGATGATGCACATTTGCCCCATAGGGTTACATTGCGGCTGCTGGTTTAAGCGCTCATGCTCAATACTGCACTATTTTTTAAAGATTGTTGTTCCCATCAGTCACTTACACACACAAACATAGGAAAATAGGGTCCAGGTTGGAAACCCAACAAAATTACCCTTAAAACACAACAACCAATATCTGCCAAAACTTTCCGGGTAAAACTAGCGCTCTAGAATTTCTGTAGTCCGGCTACCTTTGAGCAAGGCACTACGTCAGGTGAAGCCTGTGGTCTGGAGGGCGTCTCTCAGCTGTGTGAATGTGGCTTCACTGTGACCGTTCAGAGGAGCTTTCCCGCTCTACCAACCTTCACTTGGATGAATAAATATATATATATTTTTAAAACATTTCTTGAAATGTTTTTTTTTTTCCAAGCAGAAAGATGACTCTGATTAAGTTTGTCCTTTTTCTTCTGTTTTTACTCATCCAGCTGGAATGTTTTTATATTTGGTGTAATGAAGGAGACTTAAAGTCGCTGACCTAAACATTCAAAACTTTGCTGACTCGTTTGTTTGAACGTTAACCGAGAAGCAGTCCGTCCTTGGGCCTGCCGGGCTTTATTTGTGAGTCTGTCTAAAGTAAGAGGAGATTGCTGGTAACCCGTCCTGTACTTTTGACTTAAGTGATGGGTTAGAGGAACACTGAGACACGCAAAACATCAGTGCACTCGCACGCACTCAGTTTACTGTGTGAAAAGGAACTTGGAAATGGAAATATGGTATTTTAAAATCGACTTTTTCTTGATGTTAATGCTAGGGATTAGCCTGACCTGAAGCTAGAGACACATTCCAATCCTTCCAGAAAAATGCGGAGTTTATTTGTGATTGTTGCGGGGCAAAAATCCATCATAATGCGGCACGTTTTCTTAAAAAAATGCGATGGAATATGCTAAATGATATTTATACAATTTTATGTGATGAAAACTGCGGGAACTTGCAAAAACTGCAATTTGATGAAAAAGAGAAGAAAAAAAGTGATTCCCCCTTGGGCTGCCACCTCTTAGTCGATTAGTCGACTAATCGGTCGTTTTGGTCTTAGTCGACTAAGATTTCTTTAGTCCATTAGTCATTTTTTATGCTTATTCATGCTTAATTACTCATTTCCAAGAAACTTCTGAGCACATTTATGGTAAACACAAGATTTAAAGTGGTGCTTTTGCAGGATTAATTGTGGAGAAACTCAGTTTTACAGATGGTTAATTAACTACATTTATATTGTGCTTTTCTAGTCTTAACCACCTCTCAAAGCGCACAGCTCTGTCAATTAAATCAACTAATCGATTAGTCGACAAAACCCCTAGGTTCAGTTTGTGCCGGAATTGTCCTTTAAATCTAATGCCATGTTGTGGTAACTCATAAAACTGATTTGTTTGTGCTTGTACCTCGATAGTCACTCCAAGACTTATGTCTTTTAGAAAACAACTTTTAGTTGACGTTCTGTATCCTTGAGATATTTCTTTATGATATATGTGCACTGTTCTACTGATACTCATAGACAGTATATAATGGACCAATAGACCCCGTTGCTCTGGACCAGTGAAGGATATTAGAAGCACTTTTCTGGTGATCTCTTCCCTTACTGCGCAGCCTCCAACTGAGAGAGACAACGTAAATGTGACGCGAGCAACGTGTCTGAAAGTGTGAAGTCTTCTGTTAGCTGTGCAGAGAGAAATCTCAATCATTCCCAATCTTACAGAGACGGAGAGTGTAGGTATATGTAAGGAGATAACATAGGCCCAGGCTAATTATAGATCACTAACATGCTAGTTAACATTAGTAATTAAACCTAAACAGCTAATGGAAGTCCAAACTGCCTGAAAGCTTCTCCTGTACTATACGGTAATTCCTCTACTGTGTGACAGTAAGTCACTTGGTGACGCTAACGATTGTGTCATAACACAATCGTTAGCATATTTTTATAAAAGCGTCTGCTACGGAGCCATAACGTGAGGTACAAGGTAATGGAGCCTTTTATACATTGTCGTGTTTCTTTAGAAATAATCAACGGACAAATTAGAGTCTTTAAACGCTTCAGATGTAAAGTTATTCGCAGTCAAGTGACGTAAAAAAAAAATGGCGCTCAGTGGAATGCTAACGAGGTGATACCTTTGTAGCAACAAAATGGCGCCATCGGAGGTTCGCGTTCTGAAGCGAAGCTTACCCCCCTTGCTAATACTGCTCTAGGCTCTGCAGCCATGTTGATTTCCTCTTTAACGCTTCCTCCTGCATTGTGTCCTCAGACAATGTCTCTGCTGCTTCAAGGAGTACAAGCACCTGGAGGTCTTCAATCAGCTGGTCTACGCCCTCATCAACCTGGTCATCGCTCAGATCAGCAGCCTGAGAGACCGCCTCTGCAGCGCCCAGGACCAGACCCGTAAAGGAGGCGCGTCTGGGGCCGAGGGGGGGTCCGAATGGAGCGGGGGCGAGGCCGCACCCGGGTCCCTCCCCCAGCCGTCCTCACCCGGGGAGGACGAACCCGTGAATGTGGAGAGAGACTCTGCCGAAGAGGACGCCGACGGCCCCGACCTGAACCAGAATAAGAGCCAGGGCCAGGGCCAGGCTGAGGGGCCCAGCCGGCCGTGCGAAGCCCAGATGGAAGCACTGGAGCCTGGGGAGAGCGACGGAGGGTCCGGGGGTGGTGTCGGAGAGAGTGGCAGCAGTGACCACCAGGACCCGTTCAGCTCCTGGAGCACGGAGGACAGGGAGAAGCTGCTGCTCTGTGCCGCCAAGATCTTCCAGATCCAGTTCCCCCTGTACACGGCCTACAAGCACAACACACACCCCACCATAGAGGTGAGGGCTACGCCCACATCACACACCCAACACACACCACCACGCATGCAGATAAGAGCCTGAAAAGTGCTTGATTTTTTTTTTTTTCTTTTTTTTTTTTAGCCTGATACTGTTTTTGATATATGACAATAAATAAATATATAAAATAAATAAATATATATAAATATTATAAATATTAAGTCTGTCAAAATGAACGCGATAAAAACGATGCTGTATCGATTTTTTCCCCCACCCCTAATATTGCCCAGCCCTAGTAGTTGGATAAATAAAGGGACGGTTAGATGGATGGATAGATGGATAGATTGATGGATAGACAGATGGATGGCTGGATAGCCTTTATTGTCATTGTACATGGTAAAATACAACAACATTTGGAGAGTTCCAAATGTTGGAGAGCTCTTCATTTAACAAAAACAAGACGTCCCATACATTCAGGGCATACCATTTGAATAAATAGGTTATGACTCGTGATTTCAGGAAGTGATGCACCAGTAACATTGTGGATGACTAGCAGAAACAAACCTCCCTGAGCAGAAACTGTCGATGTGACCTGAGTTACCACCGGAGGACTTCCAGTCCTAAATCCCACTTGAGCATTAAAAAAAAACGTGAGAAATATCCTTTTTTTTAAAGTACATTTAGAACAGTTAAAAAAAGTGCAATTAATTTGCGATTAATCTTACGTTAACTATGGACAATCATGTGATCAATCGAGATTAAATATTTAAACGATTGCCAGCCCTATTAAATGTATAAATAATGCACAGACTTAAGATTGATATTGACTTTCTCATCCCCCCCCCCTCTCAGCAAGAAAGCAAGTGTGATATTTCCCAAAATGTACAACTATTTCTTTAATTAAACACAGTTCATCGTTGATGTCAATTTTTTTTGTAAATTTTATTTAACCAGGTAAGCTGTTGAGAACAGGTTCTCATTTACAATGGCGACCTGGCCAAGAAAAGCAAAGGCATACAAGACAACATACAGTTTCACATTCAGTATAGTACAAGAAAACAGAATACAAGAGGCTACAAAGGTACCGATTAAGTAGGCAGTTGAAGCCGACACAAAGTGAGGTGTAAGTAAATCGATGGATATGCAAAAGTGGTGTGGTGATAACATAATATACATGAAATGGACAGTCTACAACAACGCTGAGATGTACTAAAGAGTCAGAATACAGTTAGTGCAAAATTAAATTGTGGGCAAGAGTGATGTGAA